>OZ012725.1:24946060-25211060 GCA_963942605.1 Poecilus cupreus | reverse complement strand
GGTCGTGCGACATATTTTAATATCGGGGGGCACATATCCAGTATAAAGCATGATGTTAAAAAGGAGCAATAAAGCTCCAGGGGAAGCTTTACGCAAAGTAGCGGCATTGACACCGTCGTGCCCTGGAGAACTAGGCTTGATGTTCTTCTGCAACCGAATAATATCATCGAGCATAATCGGTTGATACGAGGTATCAGGGCCGTAGTCGACATAAGTTCGACTTCGGATGGAACCAGCTACTAGATGGTTCGATTAGTCTTTCGCCCCTATACCCAGTTCATACGATCGATTTGCACGTCAGAATCGCTACGGACCTCCATCAGGGTTTCCCCTGACTTCATCCTGACCAGGCATAGTTCACCATATTCCTTTTATTTATATGTATAAAACATAAATATTTACTTTCATTACGCCTTTAGGTTTTGTTTAAAAGTCGCAATGACTTGCGCACATGCTAGACTCCTTGGTCCGTGTTTCAAGACGGGTCCTGTAATTACCCAAAACATAAACGCCGTTGACTGATGATAAGAAACTGTTTAAGAACACTATAACTAACAATGCTATATTTGTAGAATCGGCATAAAATCCGAATTTCCACACTTAATACAATATAAGCATTTGTTATAGGTTAAAACGTATATGCTTAACAATTAATTTAGCGTTTCATCATCAATATATATATATATATATATATATATATATATATATATATATATATATATATATATATATATATATATATATATACTATCGGGTAGATGTCAGGACACTATATGTTCGTTGCACAAGCGAAAACTTGATGCTACGAGCTCCATTATAGGCCTTAGACAACTATTTATAATTTATACCCAATAGGTCACGACGTTCTACAAGAGGAGAAGTGCACGCCTCCGGCTATATACATAATAACATAAAACAGTGGAGCACTATATAACAGCTACGATCTATTAAATCGCACGCATATAATGTCTCAATATAACAACACTGCTAAATGGTCATAACCGGTAAGGCAATTGAATCTCCTCGTTCGAACTTTGGGTATTACAGGTTTACCCCTGAACAGTTTCACGTACTCTTGAACTCTCTCTTCAAAGTTCTTTTCAACTTTCCCTCACGGTACTTGTACGCTATCGGTTTCGCAGTCATATTTAGCCTTAGATGGAGTTTACCACCCACTTAGAGCTGCACTCTCAAGCAACCCGACTCTAAGGAGAAACCCACCCAAATATATAAACGATCACTACGGGCCTGGCACCCTCTATGGGCGAATGGCCCCCTTCAAGAAGGACTTGGACACGTTTATAAATTACTTAGGTTAAATGGGCTCTCCTAAACACTACATTGCCCAACGGATCGTTTCCGACCGTGGGCTTCAGTGCTGGGCTCCTCCCTGTTCGCTCGCCGCTACTAAGGGAATCCTAGTTAGTTTCTTTTCCTCCGCTTAATAATATGCTTAAATTTAGCGGGTAATCTCACCTAACCTGAGGTCGCATAAATAATATTATATTGTATTATAATACAAAAAATGTTTCAAATTATATTTTGTGTGAATCATAATAACCACAAATATATACCAAATATATTCAAAAAATAAAGGATAGAAATAAAACTAAAAATATATATTGATGTCTTATAATCCAAAAAAAATTGTATATAATATATATAAATGTGAGCGAGTGACTGAAGTTGAGATAGAATAATATTCTATTCATCAACAACGAGATGCACAACACAACACAAATATAATACAAATTTTTATATACTCGGATACATCAAATGTTTTCTACCTTTATTTGTATATATGATGAATATATTTCATAATGTATATATGTGAAAAATGGTTTTCTGATATACAACACACACACACACACACACATATATATATATATATATATATATGACATATATTATATATATATATATATATATATATATATATATATATATATATATATATATATATATATATATACTTTAAACACAATCAACGAATTTTATTCATACACTATACAGGATAAATAATGAAATATGGATGTTTTTAATATAAGTGGTATTTGCCTCCTTTACCAAAAGGTAAAGGAACGAAAAGCCGCACTTAAACACGAACAATGCCAACAGAATTACGTACACACTAGTACCACTGTGGTTATGATATTTAATATTTTTTGGTACAATAATACATAATATGAGAGAAGTGCTATATTTATATAATATGGAATAAGAAACCTCCGTGAATCGATACATTTATCGTGTATTTCTTTTCCAAATATATACACTAGCCTCTCAATGTGTAACCAAAATTAATATATTTTTATCATATCTCTTTCCATCGTTCTCAGTAACGAGCAATTCTAGCAAAAAAATATTTACATCCATTTTAATTCATTATTATGTTTGCATAGACTTATTTTTATATATATATATATATATATATATATATATATATATATATATATATATATATATACATATATACATATAGAATATTTTGGTTTTTTGGGCGAAATATCCATTACGACCCACGAAATACTACGCATATATATATTTGTTTTATTTATAATATCAGATTGGCGTGTAAGTTATCGCCCGGGAAACCAATACTTACACATGTAACCCTCAATTATAACTTATAACGAAAAACAAATATTATATATTTATATGCTAGTAAACTTCCGTAACTTTTACATATATGTTTTATTTTATTCTGGTTATATTTACACACAATCTTGTTACATAAATATATATATTGTGTGCTGTTCATGAACAACATGAACATACAGAATAAAATTTATCTGTTACGTAGGTACCCAAAATATACCAAAATAATTTTTTTTTTATTTTTTATGGGTCTCGGCCTAGCTAACAAGGCGAATCCCTCAGAGTTTATATGTACTGGTGGTAACAGCGTGGCGACTGTTCTACCGAGTACAGTACCCTGCGTTGTAAGTAGTCTCTTATCATCAAGACAAGACTACTTGCGAGCCCCAACATCGAAATAAAAATATATATAACCCATATTCAATTGGTTGTAAGACAGTTAAATATAAATCAGATTGTTAACTGACTTCTTGATACCAATATAAATTGGGCTCGTGCGACTAATATTCCGAAGATTATTAGCCTAATAGCGTAAAAAAATTTACAACATTATTTTGAGTCAACTAAGACTCTTGGGTCTCCAAGAGTGCGCGTCACTAAATATATGACGATGCATTTGGCTATGACAATTTTAGATCACATATAACATTAGTCTCTTATCAGTTTTAAAAAACCTTTTTACTAAAACCAATGGTTTTTATATAATGTAAAAAGGAAAAAACAATATACACATGAGACTTGATCTAAAATTGTATTGATACAAAATATTTGTGTATATATGTTTATTTTTTTTATGTTTGGTTATAACATATAAATATATATTTGTATTTTATGTTTATATATAACAAGAAACATAAAAATACGTTAATGATCCTTCCGCAGGTTCACCTACGGAAACCTTGTTACGACTTTTACTTCCTCTAAATAATCAAGTTTGGTCATCTTCCCAGCGACATCGGTAATGTAAGAGAATATCACCGCGTACCAGTCCGAAGACCTCACAAAATCATTCAATCGGTAGTAGCGACGGGCGGTATGTACAAAGGGCAGGGACGTAATCAACGCGAGCTTATGACTCGCGCTTACTCGTTCATGGGGAATAATTGCAAGCCCCAATCCCTAGCACGAAGGAGGTTCAGCGGGTTACCCGGACCTTTCCGCCAGGGAAGACACGCTGATTCCTTCAGTGTAGCGCGCGTGCGGCCCAGAACATCTAAGGGCATCACAGACCTGTTATTGCTCAATCTCGTGCGGCTAGAAGCCGCCTGTCCCTCTAAGAAGATTTATATGTACGCCAGTAGTAAAAACCACAAACTCCCGATCAATAACCAAAACACCAACCAAACACCGAAATGCTGGCTGAATGAATGTAGCAAAGAAACGTGAGATGTGAGCCTTCGAGATACTGGAAAGTGTAACGTCTATTTAGTAGGCTAGAGTCTCGTTCGTTATCGGAATTAACCAGACAAATCGCTCCACCAACTAAGAACGGCCATGCACCACCACCCACTGAATCAAGAAAGAGCTCTCAATCTGTCAATCCTTCCAATGTCTGGGCCTGGTGAGGTTTCCCCTGTTGAGTCAAATTAAGCCGCAGGCTCCAGTCCTGGTTGTGCCCTTCCGTCAATTCCTTTAAGTTTCAGCTTTGCAACCATACTTCCCCCGGAACCCAAAAGCTATGGTTTCCCGGAAGCTGCCCGCCAAGTCATCGGAGGAACTTTGGCGGATCGCTAGCTGGCATCGTTTATGGTCAGAACTAGGGCGGTATCTGATCGCCTTCGAGCCTCTGACTTTCGTTCTTGATTAATGAAAACATCTTTGGCAAATGCTTTCGCTTTAGTCCGTCTTGCGACGATCCAAGAATTTCACCTCTAACGTCGCAATACGAATGCCCCCATCAGTCCCTATTAATCATTACCTTGGGGTTCCGAAAACCAACAAAATAGAACCAAGGTCCTGTTTCATTATTCCATGCACTAATTATTCAGGCATTAATTATGCCTGCTTTGAGCACTTTAATTTGTTCAAAGTAAACGTGCCGGCCCGCCTCGACACTCAATTAAGAGCACCGCGTCAGGATTTCAAAGTCGGATGAAGTTGTAAATAACCCAAAGGATCAAATAACAACTGAACATCTACCGGCAGGACGTCCCGCAAACATGCCAGTTAGCACCGCGGGCGGTGAACCGACAGTGCGGGACACAAATTCAACTACGAGCTTTTTAACCGCAACAACTTTAATATACGCTATTGGAGCTGGAATTACTGCGGCTGCTGGCACCAGACTTGCCCTCCAATTGGTCCTTGTTAAAGGATTTAAAGTGTACTCATTCCGATTACGGGGCCTCGGATGAGTCCCGTATCGTTATTTTTCGTCACTACCTCCCCGTGCCGGGAGAGGGTAATTTGCGCGCCTGCTGCCTTCCTTGGATGTGGTAGCCGTTTCTCAGGCTCCCTCTCCGGAATCGAACCCTGATTCCCCGTTACCCGTTACAACCATGGTAGGCGCAGATCCTACCATCGACAGTTGATAAGGCAGACATTTGAAAGATGCGTCGCCGGTACAAGACCATGCGATCAGCATAAAGTTATTCAGATTCACCATATATTGAGCGATGAACGATAACGCCGAAACGTTACCGCCACCGATTGGTTTTGATCTAATAAAAGCACTCCTTCCGTCCCCGGTCAGAGCTCTGTTTGCATGTATTAGCTCTAGAATTACCACAGTTATCCAAGTAATTGTGGTACGATCTAAGGAACCATAACTGATTTAATGAGCCTTTCGCGGTTTCACTTTAATATAGTTTGTACTTAGACATGCATGGCTTAATCTTTGAGACAAGCATATGACTACTGGCAGGATCAACCAGGGAACTGTTTATATATTTAAATATAAAATCAGTTCATATATACATATGAAATGGGAATTTAACCCAAAATATATATGTATATATTATAAACGTGTGATTTAAATAGAGTTTACCGTCTACTTTATGCAGACCCATTTATAGTTTACCGTCTAACATATATACAAACACTTTGTATAGATAGACCCTGGTTTTACTAACAAAAACCACATAATATTCGGGAAAGATGCGGGTCACACTGTCCCAACATAACTTTCGCTTGAATTCACTTACTCAAAACTCATCGCTAGATTAGTTAGCGTCTTTGTGTTGTTCGAAATGTCGTTTAATATACAATAAATGTATATTGACATATTCTCACACGGAATTCTCGTGAGTTCAAATTGTAATATACTTTATATTAAGAAATATTAAATGTATATAATTAGGTTGTCCACATAAGAGCCTTACGTAAAATAACGTTCACCCGTGGACGTGCTGTTGGACCCAGACGCCGTTAGTTTATTTTTCACAAATAAATGTTCAAAATAAAAAAACGCCTTTAATTCATTACAAATATACAAAAATTTGTATTTAAAAATTGTAATTTGTAATAAGCGTTCAAACATAGTGTAACGTGCGCACGGTCACATAAGGACGTTTACAACTATGTGTATATATTGTGTGTAATACAATATATTTGCGTTCAAATAAATAAATAAATATATATATATATATATATATATATATATATATATATATATATATATATGTCGTTAAAAAAGTCCTTAAAATCTACATTATTTAAATAAATATTTTTATATAAACTATTTTCTAAATCTACCTTTTTTCTAATACTATATAATACAGTGTTTTGTAAAAATACCTTATATTTATTACTTATTATTACATATTTATTATTATATACTATAATTTTTCTTTTTATGGTTTTACTTATACTAATTAAATTACTAATACGTTCCTTATTTAAAACTAAAAACATATTCTTACTTCTACACTTTAACTGTTCATTAGGAATTAAAATAAATTCTACACCACCACATAAACTTATCACCTTGTCCATTTTTTCCCTACTTCACACCTTTTTAAATTCACTCTTCTTAAATAACTAACTCACCTATCTATATCTAAAATATCAAAATCTTTAATAATGTTTTTATTATTTATCTTCACTATGCTATACAATCTAAGTACCACATGCAACGTAAGATTGGGGTCAACCCCTATGGCTATGAACACATTGCGTACACTATCCAACGGTATCGTATAAACATCGAGCAGACGGTCGTTATTGTCGCGTGTATCTTTATTTCGAGGAAACGCGAAGCTAGTGACGGCCGCTTCGCCTAGGATAACCTCCAGGTTATCATCTCTCAAAATAAATTCCGATTTTTCTTCGTTGTAGATGAACTGATGTCCGCACGGTTCGTCATCTTCCGATGAGGAAATACAAATTTTCTTCTTCGGATGATGGACCTCTTCCTCTTCCTCATCATCTGATAAGTTTCTCTTCCTCGCCTCTATACTTTCCAATGAGGCTGTAGCCTCCGAAGATGATGTTGAGGCTGTCGTCTGCTGTTCTTCAGAAGGTACACTGCCAGTATCTTCCATCAGTTCTTGCACCTCCTTCAGCAAAGTTTGAAGGGAAGACACCTCCTCCGATGGTTGTTCCTGTTTTATACTTTAAGTATAAACCCGTCAAAAATAGCATCATCATCGTCATCGTCGATGACTATCAATTCTCCAGCCTCCTGAGGTTTTGGATCCAGATGATGGAGCGAAACTGTTCCTGATGGGGAATAGCATCGAAATCTTCCCCTAGTGATCAATGTATATATTTTCCAAACATACATATATTTCCTTTAATATAAGAATTATAAGTTTTCTGATTAACAACATAAAACGATTTATTTGCTTTTATTAATAGTGTTCAAATAGACAATTCCAATAACATCAACTTATAAAAATATTGTTAAATTAAAATGCAATATCAATTAAATAAATCTTGTGCACAATATTCTAAAACATGATTTTATAATAAATAATGTGAAAAATACTCTTACCTTTTCACTATTGAGTCGTCGAACGGCTATTCAAACAATAATTTTCGCTGATGGACACACGCACACACAGAAGTTCCCCAAGGAATAATTTTTCCTTCGAACAAACATGCCTTTATACACGATTTAAGATATACGTTTCTCTTTCTAGTCATCAAAAACTTCTATCAGGAGACATTTCAAATGAAATGAAAACAAAATAGCAATTAAAATTTTAGACATGTCTAAGTACCTACTTAAAATTATTCCTAATTATTATCATTTTCAAATACATACTTAATTCTCCAAACTTCTATTAATGAGACGAGCCACGCCGTTCATGCTGTTTGAGATTGTAAACCTTTTTCTCAGTCTTATTCATTTGTAAGGTATAATTACTGGATTATTCTATAGGTACTCTGTCGGTTTATAGGATGTCTCGTCGAATTAATCCCAAACATTCGTCTGTCTCGATCTTCTATTGTATCCTGCTTGTGTTAGACTCCCTCGGCGATACCTTCCTTTTCAGAGTATACGATCACAAATAATAAGTACCTAAAACTAATCCTATCATTCTTTTCAAATTCATACTTAACCTCATGCATCAGGGAATACTTCAAATTGAATAACAATAATCATTGTGGAAAACTCATTTTCTTAGCTAATTATAGTTCTAGTTTACTGGTGATAGGTAATGTAGTAACATAATATATAAAACAGAAAATATAAATAAAATTTTTATTTCTCTTTAAAATTACAATATAAAATACATAGTTAATATAAATATAACATAACTAGCTACGGGATTTTTTCTTATTGATGAGATGGGCCATCCGTTCACGCTGTTTGAGATAGTAAGCCTGCTTTTCCATCTTAGTCATTTTATATCCCATCCGAGGTACAATTACTGGATTATTCTCCAGATACTCTGTCGGATTATAGGATGGCTCATCACATTCATCCCAACATTCGGCAGTCTCAACCTTGTATTGTTTGTGTTTGTCAGACCCCACGGCGATGCCCTTGTTTTCAAAGTTTGCGACTAAGTACGGCTGTGCTTCTCGAGAATCCGACTTGGTGATGGCTTCGTCGTCCCAATTTTCCACACATTCAACAACATATGGCTGCACCACTCTAGGATCCTTTACTTCACATGCTGAATTGTACAATTTCGCAGTATTCTTCATGATGACAATAATAATATTCAATAATAGCAATAATAATAATAATAATAATAATTAATCAAACTATGCTTTCTGTCTTACGCAATACACCAAAGTATACTGTACAATAACAACTATATGATAAAGATACCCTTATATAAGACAAAATTTTCCAGAAAAGAATTTCAAAATACATCAACAATTCATTAAAATAACTAAGACGTCTTACAAATTGTCGTAAACAAATATCTACATATAAATAACTAACATATTGTGATAATCTATTTTTGGCAAAAATTTCTAATTAAACCGCTAATTACATTACCTTCAAATCAATTGTTGAAAGAAATCCAAAACACATCAACAATTCATTAAAATAACTACGACGTCATAAATTATCGTAATATCGTATCGTAACTACATATTAATAATTAACATATTATCATACTCTATTTTTGGCAAAAATTGCTAATTAAACCGCTAACTAGATTATCTTCAAATCAATTGTTGATAAGAAATTCGGTACAATTAACAAAAAACCCATTAAGGAACAAGACATTGCCCCAGGGCCCGCATTCCGGAACTTCGACGGGTGGGTAATTACACTACTCACATATTATTCAATATTTCTTATTATTTTTTAACTTTTCATTCATAATTTCCTTTATGTTTCGCAGTAGCAAAATCTTGACGTCATCTTGTAATAGAATGTACAGGATGGCAAGACCGAGGACAAGGCAAAAGAGGTATTGATAACAAATAATAATTTGCTCTTCAGGGTTATAATAATTTATTATTATTATTAAAATGAACACTTCGATAAACAAAATTAGGTATAAGTTAGATAACGGTTCTCATAGGATCGTACCACATTCTATACTCCTATTTCAATATATCAGCAGTTTCTAGGATGAGAAGTTTAGCAGCATAGTGTTTTAAGATAGAATAGTTAGAATGTATCCAGCTTGTAAAGCGAACAGTTGTATCTTGTTTTTGCTAACTTAAATAAATTTTTTAAAAACACCTTTTCTGATTGAACAAACATAACTTATACGTTAATTATAACGTTTTTATACAAAGAGTTTGGGACGTGTTAAAATAAAAATGCTTTGATTTTGTCGTTTGTCGCGTCGGTAATGTCGGTAGTCTCACTATCACACCTGTAATATCAATTCATATGTTGCAGCTAACAACGATTTTTAAGTTAAACGTATGTTTATTATATTTGTTATTTTATTTTGCCCAGGTAATTTCAATAAACTATATTTGTAAAAATCCCTCATGAAATAACAATGACAGATGACAGTCAATCAAACAGTAGATGTAGTTCCTCGCTCTCCGCAAGAGCGTGTTTTGTAGCATTATAAGATGACGTAGGTGCTGACGTCACAAGCGAAAATTTTGAAATGGGATGCCAATTTCAAAAAATCGTATCTAATAACTAAATGCTTTTTTATATTAAAATAAGTATTTTTATTAGAATTTTACTCAAACTTACAGAAAAAAATAAAACTAAAAAAGGTGTATGACCCCATTGTGAACAGGAGCTCCGTCCTACTGAAACCACATATTTTGTATTTGACGAAGAGGCAATGTATCTAAAATATGTTCAATAGTTATATCACGAGTGCTAAGAATTTAATCGATTAAATTTGACATGTCTAGCTTATGCAAAAATTTTGCTTAAAAAGTGTTTGAGTACATTTTTTTTTTGAAAAAAATTATCTTAAATTATTATGTACGATAACACTTTTTTTAAAGCATAATTTTATAAAAAGCTAGACATCAAATTTAATCGATTCAATTCTTTAGCAAATTCTCCGTTCAACCATTGTGGCGAGCGGACGTGTTTACAGTGAGCTCCTAGACAGTGATATAACTTATTCATTAATTAATTATAAAAATTGATAACTACCAAGTGTACCTAACGCGTAACCAGATTAAATTATCAACTATAATTTAAGTGAAATTAAACAAAGTTACCGTTCTCACACCTGGGCCATAGGCCCAAGTGTAGAACATGCCTCCTCCTGGTTGGCAGCAAGTCAACCCAGGGAAAGCAAAAAGACCTAGAGAAGATGAACAAGACGACAGAAATGTACGATCAAAGACAATCACCGAGAACCGATTTGAACCTCTCACACAACTAACAGATAATGAAGTCCTACAAAACCCTAACACTAAGAAAGAACAGAAACCACCACCAATATTCATACCGGGTGTCACGGATATCCAAACCCTAATAACCAGAATCAAAGACGCAATACAGGATAATTATTTTATCAAAACCATTAATAACAGCCAAATCAAACTTCAAGTGCTGAACATTGAATGCTATAGGAAAATGATAACAACATTAGTAGCCAAAGAAATTATGTACCATACATTCCAACTAAAAGAAAATAGGACCTACAGAGTAGTCATCACAAAAAAACCTCTCCCGCTGTTCTTTCTGGAACTAATACAAAATACAAACAACAAAGACATATACGAAATGAACTTTCTGCAACACACAAAAGTAAAAAGAGAACCCCCAAACCTCCAACGAGATCTCCCCCAGTGCGCTAGGTGTCAATCCTACGGCTACACGAAAGCTTACTGCGCACGACAACCACGCTGCATAAAATGTGGAAAAAATCACTCCTCAAAAGAGTGCAACAAAGATAAATCTACACCTGCTACATGTGCAAACTGCGAAGGAAACCACCCGGCTAACTACAAGGGCTGTGTAGTTTATAAAGAAATTCTAAAAAGAAAATTTCCCCTATTGAGAGAACGACACATATCACCAAATCAATCCCAGGAACAAGAAACACAGCCTACCGCAACGAAAGCTACTACACCCGAATACACTTATGCCCAAGCAACAAAAACCAATGCATCTCAACCCCACCTAACAAAAGAAAACAACAAAACAGAACAATTAATAATAACCATGATGCAAAAAATGGATACTCTTCTAAACCTACTCACAGCCCTCATCGGAAAATTACAATGACCAATCGAAACCTAATGGCTTGGCCAAACATTGCCAAGAGGTAAAAACATTTATTGACATAAACCAAATTGACATCATCCTCATATCCGAAACACATTTCACCAGTCAGTCATTCTTCATGATTCCATCCTTTACCATGTACCAGTCAAGACATCCTGACGGAACTGCACATGGGGGAACCGCTATCCTTATTAAAAATACAATTAAACACTATGAGCTTCCCGAATACCGCATGGATCATCTCCAAGGTACTAGCGTAGTAGTTGAAGATTGGACAGGGCCTCTTACCCTGGCTGCAGTTTACTGCCCGCCACGACACAACATCAAACAGGAACATTTTAAAGAATTCTTCGACACAATTGGTAATCGTTATATAGCCGGAGGAGACTACAATGCGAAACACACAACCTGGGGTTTGAGACTTATCACGACACGAGGTCGAAAGCTACTGAAAGCTATCAACAGTAACCACCTTGCCTACGCCTCTACAGGCGAGCCGACATACTGGCCTACAGACATCAATAAAACTCCTGACTTACTAGACTTCTGCATTACAAAAAACATTGCCCAATGCTACATACAGACAGAGTCGTGCTTAGACCTATCATCTGACCACACGCCTGTAATAATAAACCTCAGCACAAGAGCTATTCCAACGCCAACAAAACCAGTACTTTGCAATAAAAATACTGATTGGGAACTGTTTAGAGAAATAATGGACGAAAAGACAAACCTAAAATTACCTCTAAAAACCCCTACAGATATAGACCAAGCCATAGAACACCTTACTCAGTCAATACAAAACGCAGCTAGGAATTCAACTCCAGCGAGCACAAAAATAAATGCAAGTGCACCATCTTACCCGGATACCATCAAACAAAAAATAAGAGAAAAACGTAGACTCCGGCAAATATGGCACCAAACTCGAACACCTTCAGATAAAACTAGATTAAATCAAGCAGCCAAAGAACTGACGAAAATGATAAATGAATGGAACAACAAGGACAGACAAGAATATATAGCACAATTTACACCAACCCAACTGACAGAATACTCTTCATGGAAGGTAACCAAGTCAATAATACAACATAAAGCTCAAACAACTCCGCCAATCAGAAAACATGACAATACCTGGGCTAAAAATGATAAAGAAAAGCCTGAAGTATTTGCAGCGCACCTAGAAGAAGTCTATACACCGTTCCCAAGACACATCCCAGCTAATGAAGAACAAGAAATAATTGAATACTTACAATCACCAAATCAACTATTATCACCTATTAAGAACATATCGGTAAGCGAAACACAATTTACAATTCAATTACGAAATATACCCTAATAAAGCACCAGGCTACGACATAATTACAGGGAAAGTGTTAAAAGAACCCCCATACAAAACCATAAAACTAATAACATTTATATACAACGCAATACTCAGACTATCTTACTTTCCAGCACAATGGAAAGTCGCACAAATAATACCTATCATTAAACCAGGAAAACCATGCAACGAAGCATCATCATATAGACCGATTAGTTTATTACCTGTTCTATTAAAAGTACTTGAGAAAATAATACTTAAAAGACTTAATCCAATACTATTCGAAAAAAAATCTAATCCCTGACCATCAATTCGGCTTCAGGCAGAAACATACAACAACAGAACAAATACATAAAGTAGTCAACAAAATAAATGAAGCACTAGAAGCAAAACAATACTACTTCGCAGCTTTCCTGGACATATCGCAAGCCTTCGATAAAGTATGGCATATAGGTTTAATATATAAATTAAAATTAAAATTACCCTGCAACATCTACCAACTTATCTGCTCATATCTCACTGACAGATACTTTCAAGTTAAATTTAAAAGCGAAATTACATGTCTGCACCCAATAAAATCAGGAGTACCACAGGGTAGTGTTCTTGGACCTGTTTTATATACGCTTTACACAAACGACCTACCGACATCCCTTCATACAGAAACAATAACATTTGCAGATGACACCGCGATACTTGCCACTGACGAAGACCCCCGGAATAGCGTCACAAAAACTTCAAGAAAACTTAAATAACATCCAAGAATGGCTTAACAAATGGCGAATTAAAGCAAATGAAAACAAATCCGTGCATCTCATATTTACTATAAAACGAGGAACATGTCCACAAGTCAGCCTTAACAACAATCTCATACCACAAGCAGACGATGCGAAATATCTAGGTATGCATCTTGACAAATGCGGCACATGGAAAAAACATGTAAAAATCAAAAGGCAACAACTAGACATCAAATTAAGACACCACTACTGACTACTAGGGCCTAAATCAAAACTTTCACTGGATAATAAGCTCAAAATTTATAAAACAATACTAAAGCCCATATGGACGTATGGAGTGCAGTTATAGTGAACTGCCAGCAATTCAAACATTGAAATATTGCAAAGATTTCAATCAAAAACCTTAAGACTCATAACAAACGCACCATGGTATATCCAGAACAGAGCCCTACACAATGACCTAAACATCAGAACAGTGAGAGAGGAAGCTAAAATCGCAAGCGAAAAATACATGCAGAGACTCGAACTCCATTCAAACCACACAGCTGTAAACCTTCTAGATAACGGCCAAGAAAAAAGAAGATTAAACCGGGAGGTTTAATCGGGTGCCACCTCAACACCCGAAAATTCGAAAACAGAATATTCTTTTCCAGAATACTCATTTGCCGAATCATTCAATTCGCGAATATTCAAAAACCGAATGAAATGCACAACGGCTAAATCACGCATTGGCAGAATCGCGCAACTTCCGAAAACGCATCCACCGAATCATTCAATTCACGAAAACATAAACGGGGTCATTTTTGGATACTTGCCACCAGATGTAACTACGAAAGTTGGTTAAAGTATTAGTCGCTGGATATAATCGTGCACATTGTCGATAAATCGGCGTTCATTAATTTATTTGAAATAAAATTATAGTCGACCTACGACCTCGTGTAAAAAATGACAGCTTCGCCAAAACAATATGTGTAAATACTTACAGGCAGATTCATAAAAGGGATCAGCGCTAACTCCATGTTTATTATTGCTCGTAACTTCATTTTCCATTCATAGAACATAAGTATATTAACTAAGGTTGTAATCAAGGTTGGTCAGCATAAAATTGGAAACATTTTGAAAATATAATTAATTTAGAAAGGAAGTTACAGAAGATTGAAAAAATCTGCTGTTGACATCACAATACCTCCAGCCATAGATTTCTTATCGAACAATGAAGGAACACGGACCACCACTATCAAGAAACGCTCATCCCTTCAAAAAATTATGACACATGTCAAGAAATGACTTTTTCAACCGTTGTTTTGAAAAAACATTAGTTAGTAGATTTAAACGAAAATATAAAAAAGTTATTCTAATAACAAAATTTTCATTAAATCATATTTATTGAGATATTTTTAAATAACTTGATAGGGCTTCAAGTAAACTACCACTTCCGGTTATTGGATTATCACCAAAATCTAATCAGCTCTTCCACAGGGGGAATGTCTTCAAAACCCGAATACGCAAAAACAGAATGAAATGTAACCGAATACGCATGCACAGAATATGCAAAAACCGAAAGGTTACAGAATGGCACGAAATATTCAAAAACAGAATGGAATGTTACAGAATATGCATTTCCCGAAAAGGTCTACTTTAGACACTCACCGCTAGATGTTGGTATGAAATTAGTTAGCTACATTCACTAATAGATGTCATTTATTAATATGTCGATAAATTAGAGACGTACGATTTGAATTGTCAAAATGACAGCTAAATTAAATAAAACCAATAATTATTTTTATAATTCAGTTAACTGTATGTAAAAACCATTGATGATCTAGCATTTTTGTGAGCACATTTACGTTGTATCAAATTAGAAAAACATTTAATTTGGTAGTTTAGTTCTGATTTACGTACGAATACTTTGGGATATCGAGAACTGTAAGAGATACGGGGTTACCTGATTAATAGGGTAGTCTGAACATGTATTTGTTTTTCAAATTGAAATGCATAGGTCACTAGATATGGCTAAAATGTAAATTTTGCGATTTTATTTTTTTGCTGATAACTTTGTTGAATAACATAATACGAGATTTTGGTTTGCACTCTCTTAAGACACTTTATAATGGTGAATTTGCAGAAGTATTCAAAAAAAAATTATATCTAAACATTTACGAATTTTTGATGGTATCAACTTTTATTTTTCATATGGAGTTCATAGTAAGCCATGACATTTTTGAATACTTATTTTTTTGCTTCATATCTATTTAAAACAGTAACAATATATTTCTATAATTAATAGAAAAATTAACGAAATTAGTTTTTTTTACGAAATTAGTTTGTTTATAATAAAATTGAATTAAAAAAAGTGAATTAAAAATAATTTACGAAAACTTTGCTATCTATATTTTATTAATTGGCCATTTCGAATCAAGCATTTCTGCACCTTTTATTCTGTTTTTTCTACAACTTACTTAACATTTTTGGATTATTCTGATTTCGAATTCTTACTGTGGCATTTCGTAGTACATTTTCATTTTAATATTCCAGAATAACGATTTTATTTTCTCAGTAACTCAATAAAAAATTCTAATGGGCTCATAAACCAATTTTTTTTTAAATTTTTTTATGAAACTTTATTAGAATATATGGCGATCAGTGAAAACCCGATGTGAAAATTTCTTGTATTACCCGAGATATGATTTTTCAAAGTTTCTGTGACGTTGTGTGACGTCACAGGTATTACACCAGTGGCACTAAGACTACGATTTTCCATGATAGTAGATATTATATATTTTTTAATATAAAAATAATATTTTTATATTATAAGTCTTAATTTACAACAATTAAACTTAATATAAACTAAGGCAAAATTCCTTTGACAACTTTAAGAGTATTTTACTTGATATTCGAGTAAATAACAACAAAAGTTTGAGGACAGTGGCGCTAGTAGTGATGTAACCTAACCTCAACACATAATTTTAATCAATAGATTTTCAACACAGCACAATAAAACAGTGAAATTATAAAGCAAGTAATAGAAGCCCAACAAATATAATCTTAAATACCAACAAACAAAAATATGAAATGACATTTCGTAGTTCTATTTCAGCCCACAACAGGCGTTGGGCGCAGCGGCAGATGCGCGATTTGCAATTTTCATATTTCTGGCCAATAACGGTACCTGTGACGTCAAAGTATGTTCAATTCGTTATATCGTTTTACTGCAAAATATTAAAAAGAAAAAAAATACTTCACTACTAATTATTCCATACGTGTTACACGATTTTGATATAAATTGGTCATATTTCGTTTATGGTTTATGAGCCCATTGAGTTAAATCCCTATCTATTGTCCTCCAAATCGAACATTTAATTACTGTACTATGACTTGTGAATTGTGAGCAGAAGCTCTGCCCTACCGAAACCACATATTTTGTATTTGGCGAAGTGGCAATGTATCTAAAATATCTGCAATATCATTTTGTTACATATTTAAATATCTAGGGCTATTTAAATTTTCGTTAATTATGATTGGGTCAATTAGTAGAACTCTTAGTATACCACACCATACAACGAAACTAAATTTAACTCGATGGCGAGATTCTATTATTTATTATTACATTTTTTCCATAGCAGCCTACGATTCACTTTTTTATTTCACTTTTATTATAAATAACAAATTTCGTTAATTTTTCAATTAATTAAAAAAATTATTATTACTGTTTTATATCGTTGTAAAGAAAAAAAAATCGCTATTCAAAAATGTCATGGCTTACTAAGACCTCCATATGAAAAATAAAAGTTGATACCAGTAACTCGTAAATGTTTAGATATAAATTCTTTTTGAGTACTTCTGTAAATTCACCATTAAAAAGTGTCATAAGAAAGTGTAAACAAGAATCTCGTATTATGTCATATAACAAAGTTATTACCAAAAAAGAAAATTGCTAAATTTTACATTTACAGCCAATATCTAGTGATCTATGCATTTAATTGGAAAAACAAATACATGTTCAGACTATCCTACTAATCAGGCAACTTTCGTCTAATTTAACCAACTTCATATCTCTTACGGTTCTCGAGATCCCAATGCATTCGTACCTTAAATGGGACACACTGTATAAATTAATAATGTCTCATTGTTTTTAGATATACAGTTGTCAATATTAGTGTGGTGATCTATAACATTGTGCTTGTCAGCATACCATGCCTTATAGCTGATTTTATATAAACATAAATTTTTCTGATTTTTGTAAAATAATCTTTATATCAATTATATAATTATTTAAAAATGTATCAATTGTAAAATTAAATAGAATTTATTGAAATATGAAGCGTTCGAAAACACCCAATTTTTTGGATAATTACTTTTTAGATATTCTAAGTAAGAAAGTCGTAATTTTTATTATATTACAAATATTAACAATAATTAATAATTCATTATAAGAACCATGTTGATATTGTTGATTTATATAAATCTTTCGATAATTTTAAATTATAGGAAATTTGAAGTTTATATACGCAAGTCGAAAAGCTAAGGCAAAGTCGAAGAATAAACTATGAATTTATTATTGACAATATATAAAACTCATTAAATCCATTTGAGAGATGAAAGTAAAAATGAAGAATTAATGAAATAATTATTTCTATTTGATAATATTATCTACTGATCGACTTTATTACGGTCAACCATACGGGATTAAGATTGCTCAACATGAACATGACTTTTTTGAAACAATATATCATTTATTATTATAATAAATGAAACATATAATGTTTTATACCTATATTTGTAGATAAAAGTCCAAAGTTTTGTAATAAATTTTAAAAAGCTAATTTTGTTTGCAAATTATATATGAACATAATTTTCACAGTAGTAAAATTTATGTCACATGTTCCTATAAATGACTACAGTAATGCAAATAATTTGTATATTTATAAATATGATCGTCTATAACATACTAAGATTATTTTTCATTTGAATTGACAGTTTCTGAGAAACAAATAACCAAAAAGTGTGTTTTTTGATGTATTTTTATTTGTTTCTCAAAAACTGTAAATTCAAATTGAAAATAAACTTAGTATGTTATAGATGACAATATTTATAAATATATGAACTATTTGCATTACTGTAGTCGTTCATTGGAATGAGAGACACAGTATCCAAGTTTTGAATTTTTGACCAACTATACTTCAACGAATATTTTATTATAGTTTAATGTTACAGCTATCATTTTCATCCACATATATAAATACTAGAATGTTCAAAGACCTCACTGTGATAAATGTTTTGTTTTTCGATAAGAATAATTGTAAGAAATAATTTATTCAAATTTGAATTTGCAAAACTAAATTCATGGGAGTGAACGAACCAAGCCTGTGAAATAAACTTCATCTGATATTACAATGTCTAAGTCACTGTAAAAAATCCATGAAATTTTGACGGATGGAGGTCGTTGGACCATAAAGAACATAAAAATAAATGAAGAATACAGAATTTGCAATTTAAAAAAAATAAAGGATTAGTTCTTTGAAGCGAATGTTTGACCTTAAGACAAACTTTTGTTATACGTTTTATTTATATCATTTCAAAATACTATTCAATATGAAAGAAGTGCTGAAAAATATTAAAGAAATTGTGACAATAGCAAAAGAACCTCTTTTAACGGTAAAATTGAAAGATTTATATAAATCAACAATATCAACATAGTTCTTATAATGAATTATTAATTATTGTTAATATTTGTAATATAATAAAAATTAGATTTTGATTCGACTTTCTTACTTAGATCTAAAAAGTAATTATCCAAAAAATTGGGTGTTTTCGAACGCTGTATATTTCAATAAATTCTATTAAATTTTACAATTGATACATTTTTAAAAAAATATATAATTAATATATAGATTATTTTACAAAAATCAGAAAAATGTATGTTTATATAAAATCAGCTATAAGGCATGGTATGCTGACAAGCACAAAGTTATAGATCAACACACTAATAGTGACAACTGTATATCTAAGAAAAATGAGACATTATTAATTTATATATTTGAAGGAAAATCAGAACTAATCTACCAAATTAAATATTTTTCTAATTTGATACAACGTAAATGTGCTCACAAAAATGCTAGATCATCAATGGATTTTACATACAGTTAACTGAATTATAAAAATAATTATTGGTTTTATTTAATTTAGCTGTCATTTTGACAATTCAAATCGTACGTCTCTAATTTATCGACATATTAATAAATGACATCTATTAGTGAATGTAGCTAACTAATTTCATACCAACATCTAGCGGTGAGTGTCTAAAGTAGACCTTTTCGGGAAATGCATATTCTGTAACATTCCATTCTGTTTTTGAATATTTCGTGCCATTCTGTAACCTTTCGGTTTTTGCATATTCTGTGCATGCGTATTCGGTTACATTTCATTCTGTTTTTGCGTATTCGGGTTTTGCCCGTACACCCTTCCACAGGGCATACAATTGATATATACAAAAAAAACTAAATTTTTAGTTCAGTAGTTATTGATAAATCGTAACTCCATAGATTCACACAGCCAGACAGATAGACACACACACAGATATCATCGCGAAACTTAAAATCGTATTCTACATTCTAGGGACCCTAAAACGTGCTCATACACTGAAAACTCACTACACAATTTTTAGCATAATTCCTACACCTCCCTTATAGGTTGTGGCGGGAGGTAAATATGGAGTTAATGATAATCTCTTTTATGAGTCTGCCTGGTAAAATATAAAATCTATTCGTAACATAATGAAAAACAAAAGAATAGCTGTAATTTTAATTTTAAATTCATATTATTTTATATGTTTGCAACATATTTGTTTAAAACATTTACTCATTTCTCTGTGAAATGTATCGTACGCAAAATTGTTAACAATATTATATTATAATCAACGATAAAATTAAAATATTTATCTTTCCTGAAACTATGTAGCTACAATATGCACGTCAACAAGAATCTTGATCTCTGATGTCAACAGTATGTATAAACAATGTAAAAAGATGTCATAGAAAATTGTTTAAAGTATAAAAAACATTGTTATACTAATATCCTTTAATATGTTAGTAGTAATACTATTAACGTGGGAAGATTTCCTTCCTGATGTGAAGACTGTTAACAAGAAAATTTTTATAAGTATTTATATTATCGTTCAATTCAATAAAATATAATAATGTATTCTATTACATTATTTACCATAACTCGATAATACACCTGAAATCCTAAGGGCTGGTTACTACTCACAGCTCTATACTATAAAAAAGCTATTCGCAGCTCTGCACTGGGCCATACTAGATATTACTAAGTTTTATAATTAATCGAGTTACTAAAAACAAGATAGTATTGTATTTAACACACTGATGTATCTCTTTTTCAAACTAAAACATAATTTATATATTGTTGTATTTCTAGTAAATCCATTTCTTTCTAAATTTCTTGTTCCAATGTTATTTTTTCTTCTAATTTTCCACTTAAAAATCTAAAATGAAATAAATCAGTAAATAGGTACTTTTTTATTACTAGCAGTTAATAGCATTTAACAACTCCTTAGTTTGATACTCTTCAAAATTATTCAACAATAATAACAACTATACTATTTGCTGCTTGTTAATTGTCCTAACTCCTAGAACCTAGTTTTATAGATCTCTGAATATACAGTGTTTTATATTTTATTAGACTTATAAAAAATAATGTGAATTTAAAATTATAATCAGCGCTGTTCTTTTGTTTTTCATTATTTGATAAATGGATTTTATATTTTTGGCGAAGCTGTCACTTTTGACACTTGAGGACGTATGTCTACTATAATTTTCTTTCAAACAAATTATCCAACGCTGATATATCGACAATGCGCACGTTATATCCAGCGACTAATACTTTAACTAACTTTCGTAGTGACAGTGGCAGGTATCCAAAAATGACCCCCGTTTATGTCTTCGGGAATTGAATGATTCGGCGGATGCGTTTGCGAACGTTGCGCGATTCTGCCAATGCGTTATTTACCCATAGTGCATTTCGGTTCGGTTTTTGAATATTCGAGAATTGAATGATTCGGAAAATGAGTATTCTGGAAAAGAATATTCTGTGTTTGAATTTTCGGGTGTTGACGACGTTCTCCCGAATACGCAAAAACAGAATGAAATGTAACCGAATACGCATGCACAGAATATGCAAAAACCGAAAGGTTACAGAATGGCACGAATTATTCAAAAACAGAATGGAATGTTACAGAATATGCACTTCCCGAAAAGGTCTACTTTAGACACTCATCGCTAGATGTTGGTATGAAATTAGTTAGCTACATTCACTAATAGATGTCATTTATTAATATGTCGATAAATTAGAGACGTCCGATTTGAATTGTCAAAATGACAGCTAAATTAAATAAAACCAATAATTATTTTTATAATTCAGTAAACTGTATGTAAAAACCATTGATGAACTTGCATTTTTTGAGCACATTTACGTTCTATCAAATTAGAAAAATATTTAATTTGGTAGATTAGTTCTGATTTACCTTCAAATATATAAATTAATAATGTCTCATTGTTTTTAGATATACAGTTGTCACTATTAGTGTGGTGATCTATTACTTTGTGCTTGTCAGCATACCATGCCTTATAGCTGATTTTATATAAACATACATTTTTCTGATTTTTGTCAAATAATCTATATATCAATTAGATATTTTTTTAAAAATGTATCAATTTTAAAATTGAATAGAATTTATTGAAATATACAGCGTTCGAAAACACCCAATTTTTGGATAATTACTTTTTAGATCTAAGTAAGAAAGTCGTATCAAAATGTAATTTTTATTATATTACAAATATTAACAATAATTAATAATTCATTATAAGAACTATGTTGATATTGTTGATTTATATAAATCTTTCGACTTTACCGTCAAAAGAGGTTCTTTTGCTTTTGTCACAATTTCTTTAATATTTTTCGGCACTTCTTTCATATTGAATATTATTTTGAAATGATATAAATAAAACGTATAACAACAGTTTGTCTTAAGGTCAAACATTCGCTTCAAAAAACGAATCTTCTGTATTCTTCATTTATTTTTATGTTCTTTATGGTCCAACAACCTCCATCCGTCAAAATTTCATGGATTTTTTACAGTGACTTGAACATTGTAATATCAGATGAAGTATATTTCACAGGCTTGGTTCGTTCACTCCCATGAATTTAGTTTTGCAAATTCAAATTTGAATAAATTATTTCTTACAATTATTCTTATCGAAAAACAAAACATTTACCACAGTGAGGTCTTTGAAAATTCTAGTATTTATATATGTGGATGAAATGATAGCTATAACATTAATCTATAATAAAATATTCGTTGAAGTCTAATTGGTCAAAAATTCAGAACTTGGATACTGTGTCTCTCATTCCCATGGACGACTACAGTAATGCAAATAGTTTTTATATTTATAAATATGATCATCTATAACATATTAAGTTTATTTTCAATTTAAATTTACAGTTTTTGAGAAACAAATAAAAATAGATCAAAAAACACACTTTTTGGTTATTTGTTTCTCAGAAACTGTCAATTCAAATGAAAAATAATCTTAGTATGTTATTGACGATCATATTTATAAATATACAAATTATTTGCATTACTGTTGTCATTTATGGGAACATGTGACATAAATTTTACTACTGTAAAAATTATGTTCATATATAATTTGCAAACAAAATTAGCTTTTTAAAATTTATTACAAAACTTTGGACTTTTATCTACAAATATAGGTATAAAACATTATATTTTTCATTTATTATAATAATAATATATTGTTTCAAAAAAGTCATGTTCATGTTGAGCAATCTTAAGCCCGTATGGTTGACCGTAATAAAGTCGATCAGTAGATAATATTATCAAATAGAAATAATTATTTCATTAATTCATCATTTTTACTTTCATCTCTCAAATGGATTTAATGAATTTTGTAAATTGTCAATAATAAATTCATAGTTTATTCTTCGACTTTGCCTTAGCTTTTCGACTTGCGTATATAAACTTCAAATTTCCTATAATTTAAAATTATCGAAAGATTTATATAAATCAACAATATCAACATGGTTCTTATAATGAATTATTAATTATTGTTAATATTTGTAATATAATAAAAATTACATTTTGATACGACTCTCTTACTTAGAATATCTAAAAAGTAATAATCAAAAAAATTGGGTGTTTTCGAACGCTGCATATTTCAATAAATTCTATTCAATTTTATAATTGATACATTTTAAAATAATTATATAATTGATATAAAGATTATTTTACAAAAATCAGAAAAATGTATGTTTATATAAAATCAGCTATTTATTATGACATGGTATGCTGACAAGCACAAAGTTATAGATCACCACACTAATAGTGACAACCGTATATCTAAAAACAATGAGACATTATTAATTTATACAGTGTGTAATTCTGTTCTTGGTAGTTTTGAATAAATGACACCAAATTGAATTCTTAGTGAACTAAAGATAATTTATTTAGATTAATTATACAAATATTAAAAATATATACAAAATTATTACCTAAAGAATCAATTTTAAATGTCCTTAATTATCTTTCAAAATATCTTTTCTGTCTTGTTGATTTAGTTTGACAGTTGCCATGCATAAATTATGACATTAGTAGGAGGCCAAGTCTTAACAAATGATAATATAAGTTTCATATTTATATCTCCCCTCCCAAAAGTTTTGAAACCGAGGTTTAAAAACAAATGTTTAAGTGAATAACTCTTATCTAGCCTAAATATTACAAATGTAACAACATTATTAATTAACATTATTAACTGGTATTAATTTACAAGTATGAAATAAATTGGCTTCTTTACGCTTTTTTCCAGCATCAATTTCATAAATCACATTCGAGATTTTCTTCAATATTCGAAATGGACCACTTCTAATCTCATCTAGTTTGTTTCTATTTAGCTTGCTCCCATTTTTAACATATACTAGATCGTTCTTCTTGAATTCCCATTCTCTTCTATTTTTATCAATTCTTTCTTTATTTTTTTCAAAGTTCTTCACTGAATTCAAGAATGCTTGTTCTCTATCTTTACTTAGATCACGTTTTTCAACAAACTCATTTGGAACAATTTCATTTTCTCTACCAAACAGTAAATAATTCGGTGAATATTTTGTAACACTATGTGTTGTTTTATTATATTCATCTACACATTCATGTGCAATACTAGACCATGCTCTTTTACCACTGCTATTTATTTTACAACGTATTCGATTCACTAGTGTTTGATTTAATCTTTCATTTAGTCCATTAGATTCTGCACAATCTACTGATGTAAATACTAGTAGGATATTCTTTTTCTTTAAATAGTTTTTTAATTCTTTAGAATTTATTCCTGTGTACTGATCAGCTAAAATTATTTTAATTTCATTTTTTTTTGTAATTTTATCAATTAAATTTATGAAATCTCTTGCAGACTGACCTTTAGTTGTTGAAATAAAAGCTGCTCTTGAAAAATGATCTACTAAAATATGCATGTATTTCTTTGACGATCTATTATTACCAAAACCACCAACTGAATCAATTGACATAATCTCATATGGTTTAGTTGCTGGACCTAGTTTAGACAACAATCCAATTGGTCTACTTGTTCGAGATTTATTTTTAACACATATTTCACACTGTTTACAAAAATTTTGAATTATCTTATCCATATTCATAAAATAATAATATGGTCTCAATTTATTAATTATGTGACCAACGCCAATATGACCATAGAATTCATGTATCATTTTAATAAGTTTTAAACCAAAATCTTGTGACACATAGATTCTCTGTCTATTTTTTATATTTTTAAAACTTACATCACCTTTCTTAATCACTTTCTTTGAATTCTGGATTTCTTTCTTAATCATTTTTTGATCATCAATTATCTCTTCTAATGTTACCATGTTTACAACCTTCAGTATATCATCGCCGTTTTCAATGTTTTCTAAGACCGGATTTCTTGATAAAGCATCAGCTTCTAAATTGTTTTTGCCAGGTGCATAAATAATTTTGAAAGAATATTGTGATAAATAATGCATTAAATATCCAAGTTCTTCATCTGTTCTTGCCCTTACTCTTAGTGTTTCAAGAGGTTTATGATTAGATATTACTGTGAACTTTCTTCCTATTAACCAATATTGCCAGTACACAATTGCTTCTTTGATCGCCAAAGTTTCTAAATAGATTGCTTTTTTCTTTAGCTGATTATCATTTAATTTTTTTGAAAAATAAGCTACTGGATGAAGTTTACCATCTTCTTGTGGTTGCTTAAGAATAGCTCCTAAGCCAGTACCACTTGCATCCGTATAAATGAATACATCTTTTTCTTGATTATAAATTGCTAATATAGGACTGGAACATAAATAATCTTTGATATCACAAAATGATTTTTCACACTCATCTGTCCATTCAAACTTTACTGTCTTTCTTAGTAAATTGTGTAATGGTTCAAGTTTTTTAGTTGCATTTTCAATATATTTATAATAAAAATTTGTTTTACCCAAAAATTGCCTCACATTAGTTCTATTCTTTGGTCTCTGAAAATTTCTTATTGATATCAAATTGTCCTTGTATGGCCTGATCTTATTTTTTTCAATTACATGTCCTAAATATTTTACAGAATTCTTAGCAAAATTACATTTTATTAGTTTTAACTTAAAACCTTCTTTCTTAATTGCACTCATCAATAATTCAATATGTTTTAAATGCTCTTCATATGTTTTTGAGAATACCAGTATATCATCAATGTAGTTTATACAAAAATTATTTAATTTATTTCTTCTTATTGTGTTTGCTAGAACTCTTTGAAAAATCGCTGATGATGTCTTTAGTCCAAATGGTAAACAAATCCACTGCCAATGTCCATTTTCTGTGACAAATGCTGTTTTTTCTTTATCTTTTTTTCTGATTGGAATAGACCAAAATGCTGAATTTACATCAAATGATGAAAACCAATTACAATTACCAGCTTTAACAATGATATCTTCAATTCTTGGAAAGGGTTGAGGTTCCGATACAACTAATTTATTTAATTCTCTAAAATCTATACATAATCTTGATCTACAACCATCTTCTTTCTTATATGCTAATGTAACTGGTGATGCAAAAGGTGAACTTGTTTCTTCTATGAGTCCTGCTTCTAATAATTTAGCAATTTGTGATTCAATTTCTTTTTGATCTGGTATAGAGCACCTATACGGTTTCTTTGCAATATATTTTTGTTCTGTCAATTTAATCCGCGCTTCTTCATTCTTAATCATACCTACATCAAATTTATTCTTTGCAAATATTGACTCATGTCTGTTGATTAATCCCATTATCTTATTCTTCTTATCTTCATCTAAATAATCTAAATTTGCTTCAAACTTACTTACATCTATATATGCATTTACGTTTATTTGAATATTTTCTTTCTCTTCTTCTTTTTTAGTAATTAATTCTTTTTTATCATTATTTAATCTTTGAAATATTCTCAAATTCTCATCTTGGATCAGTTTAAATTTCTTAATTGCATCTAAACCCAATAATAGATCATATGAAAAATTATTATTCTTTATTACATAAACATCTAAAATATCTTCAATCTTATTTATCTTCAAATATAAACGTGCCCGGCTATTAATGAAATTCACACCACTAATTGTTTTAAATATACTTTTATTTTCTATTAATTTGGTTTTTAATTGTTCCATGATACGATGATTAATCAATGTTACATTAGAACCACTATCATAGATACCTCTGACTTTCTTCTCTTTATTAATTAGTACATTCAATGTAATCAATGGAGTAAAATTCACCGGGCGAGCTAGTTTTTTTTATCATCTAGCTCGATTTTCATTAATTCATCAATCTCAGTTTCAGTTATGTTAACACGTTTCATTTCCAAGTACTTCTCTTTGTTACGACACAATGCAATTGGATGATAACGATCTTCTGCTGCTGGATACAATGCCTTACACATTGTACATGGTTTCTTCTCAATTAATGTTCTACTTATAATACCATTTTTTTCTATACTTTTCTTATCATTTCCAATAATATTATTGAATAATCTTGGTTTTATTTCTTTCTTTTGTTTAATATAATACGAATCATATTTTCTTAATTCATTAATTAATTTATTTGTTGATTTGATTTCTTCACGGTCTAATTTATCTTGAATACTCAATGGTAATCCTACAACAATATGATTTATCTTCGAAATAATAGTCATGTCTTTCTCAATTTCAGATAGTAAACGTTCTTTTTTTAAAGCATAATCACTTACTGAACCATTTAAATATCGAAAACTGTATGCATGTCTAACATTTGTCCATCCTTTATCAGCAAATACCATCAAAAATGATTCAGACCAAATCAACCATTGATCTGTTGGAATTTCTTTTAGTTTAGTTCTGTACCATTCCTTTGCACCTCCTTCCAAAAACAATTTTAGACAGTTGATTTTCATAGTTTCATCTGTAATTTTATGTCTCTCACATTCATTTTCAAAATCATTTAACCAATCTCTGGCATTTCTTTTCCCGTCAAATTTATAAATTGCAAACTTCTTTTCAATATCCGATAGATTAACTTGTTTTTCATTTAACTTCACTTTTAGTTCATTAATTACATCTATTAAATCACTTTGATTCAAGTTTTCTAAAGATGTTGACGTTATTCTTTTTCTTGTCTCTTCAATTGGTTTTTCTTCTAAATAAATGTTTCTGAACACAAAATTATTATCATCATCAACGTATAAGGGGACAATAATATCCGGTAAAGTTATTTGAAGATTTCGAAATTGACCTGGTTTATTTAAACCAGCTACACCATTTTTTACAGTGCCAATCTTGAATAAATCATTATGAAATGACTCCTGTCGAATATTTACTGGAAATTCATAACATACTGTGTCATTTAGCCATCTTATTGATTTAACTGAATTTACTAATTTCTTCTCTGCATCAAATATCTTCTCAAAATGTATTTTGACCTTGGTTGGCATCTTTTAGAACATAAAATTGATTTGTAATTCTGTTCTTGGTAGTTTTGAATAAATGACACCAAATTGAATTCTTAGTGAACTAAAGATAATTTATTTAGATTAATTATACAAATATTAAAAATATATACAAAATTATTACCTAAAGAATCAATTTTAAATGTCCTTAATTATCTTTCAAAATATCTTTTCTGTCTTGTTGATTTAGTTTGACAGTTGCCATGCATAAATTATGACATTAGTAGGAGGCCAAGTCTTAACAAATGATAATATAAGTTTCATATTTATAAGTGTGTCCCATTTAAGGTACGAATGCATTGGGATCTCGAGAACCGTAAGAGATACGAAGTTGGTTAAATTAGACGAAAGTTGCCCGATTAGTAGGGTAGTCTGAACATGTATTTGTTTTTCCAATTGAATGCATAGATCACTAGATATTGGCTGTAAATGTAAAATTTAGCGATTTTCTTTTTTTGCTAATAACTTTGTTGTATGACATAATACGAGATCCTTGTTTGCACTTTCTTATGACACTTTTTAATGGTGAATTTACAGAAGTATTCAAAAAAAAAATTTATATCTAAACATTTACGAGTTACTGGTATCAACTTTTATTTTTCATATGGAGGTCATAGTAAGCCATGACATTTTTGAATAGCGATTTTTTTTTTCTTTACAACAATATAAAACAGTAATAATACATTTTTATAATTATTTGAAAAATTATCGAAATTTGTTATTTATAATAAAATGGAAATAAAAAAAGTGAATCGTAGGCTGCTATGGAAAAAATTTAATAATAAATAATAGAATCTCGCCATCGAGTTAAATTTAGTTTCGTTGTATGGTGTGGTATACTAAGAGTTCTACTAATTGGCCCAATCATAATTAACGAAAATTTAAATAGCCCTAGATATTTGAATATGTAACAAAATGATATTGCAGATATTTTCGCCAAATACAAAATATGTGGTTTCGCTAGGGCAGAGCTTCTGCTCACAATTCACAAGTCATAGTACAGTAATTAAATGTTCGATTTGGAGGACCAGGGCCGTCGCTACCAGGGGGTGCAATGTGTGCACCGCACGCGGGCGGCATCGTCAAGGATGCGGCAAATTTTTAAATAAAAATTAAACTCTTTCGCAATAATTAAATTTTCAGTTTATAATCAAACATAAGACAACACTAGATTTACATCTATAGATAGGTAATGTATAAATATATATATATAATGTTTTTTTTATTTTTTCTACAAAATGTTGTTTTTATCTGAAGGATAATTTCTAAATGTATTCTTTGTTCGCTCAGCGATGAAAATGTCAATATATAATTGTCTAATGGGCTGTTTTATAAAGATATGTAACGGTCACTTAAATTTACTTTTAAAGTAAATTTATTTATCCGCAATTGTCAAATAATATACCCGTAATTCAACCGTTTTTTATTTTTATGAATTGATGTATTTTTTTACTGTTGCTAATGAAATAATATTGACAGTTCGAAGAAAATAGTTATTTGTGTATAAAGGTCGCGAAATCACTCTTTACCGTACCGAGAGAAAAATTGTCGCCGAAGCCGCAGCAAGACAATCTCGAGGGCGATAAAGGATTTCGCTGACAAGGTGTACACACTACTTTATGTGCAATTGTAAAAAAATATTCATTACAAATTTTAGAAAGTTTTATTGTAAATAGAGAGTAGCTATCGGATTGACATTTGTTAAACAAAACAATTAGTTTTGAAAAAATTATGTCAATTCCCAAGTGTCAAAATGATTGTTTTTTTACCTTATTTCGAGGCCGCTACCATAACACGAGACGCGAAATTCAATTTCGCGGTCTGTATTGCGGCTGCAAAATGCTTATTTCGCGTCCGGTTGCACAAAAAATATTATTCATTTGTTATGTAAAATTATAATCTTACCTCTCTAAAGAGTAAAATAAAAATGACTTTTTAGTAATTTTTTCTGCAAAAAATGCCAAAGACACTATTTTTCTCGTTTTTTCATATTTTTATTTTCTTTTTAAGTTTAAACTGTAGCTGAATAATCGGTTTTAAGATTTTCTGCTAAATGTCAAATCACTTCAAAATTTTGTTTAGCAGTACCTAGCCTAGAAATGGTTGTTACAACAACAATTCCTACATTTATCTGTGTTGATAAACAAACAATTTTTTGTATTTGTCAGGAGCAAAAATTCTACTTATCTTATTATTTCAAAACAAATATGTTTTCTGAAGACAAAATGTGGATAAAGTATAGTATTCTACTCGCATGTAATGGCTATTACTCGTTCGAATGAGTAAGAGCATACTCATGCTCGTCGAATAATACACTATTGTTTTTAATAAATGCACATCATTTGATAAGTTTACTTAATATTGTCGTCAAATATTTCATTGTTATTTGGATAACTTGACAAAATCATAATAATAAGGAAGTAAATTTAACTGGAGTTTAAAGTTATAAATGCTGTTTGATATCCATGTTTAAATGTATGTTTTATAAAAATAATGGAAATAAATCTATTCACATTTATGGAAATATATCAAAGTTACGGACAAAATGCGGGGGGGGGGGGGGGCAAAATGTGTTATTGCACGTGGGCGGCCAAATGCCTAGCGACGGTCCTGTGGAGGACAATAGATAGGGATTTAACACAATTAGAATTTTTTATTGAGTTACTGAGAAAATAAAATCTTTATTCTGGAATATTAAAATGTAAATGTACTACGAAATGCCACAGTAAGAATTCGAAAACAGAATAATCCAAAACTGTTAAATAAGTTGTAGAAAAAACAGAATGAAAGGCGCAGAAGTGCTTGAATCGAAATGGCCAATTAATAAAATATAGATAGCAAAGTTTTCGTAAATTATTTTTGATTCACATTTTTTAATTCAATTTTATTATAAATAAACTAATTTCGTAAAAAAAAAACTAATTTCGTTAATTTTTCTATTAATTATAGAAATATATTGTTACTGTTTTAAATAGATATGAAGCAAAAAAATAAGTATTCAAAAATGTCATGGCTTACTTATGACCTCCATATGAAAAATAAAAGTTGATTCCATCAGTAACTCGTAAATGTTTAGATATAAAATCTTTTTGAATACTTCTGCAAATTCACTATTATAAAGTGTCTTAAGAGAGTGCAAACCAAAATATCGTATTATGTTATACAACGAAGTTATCAGCAAAAAAATAAAATCGCAAAATTTACATTTCAGGCATATCTAGTGACCTATGCATTCAATTTGAAAAACAAATACATGTTCAGACTACCCTACCAATCAGGCAACCCCATATCTCTTACGGTTCTCGATATCCCAAAGTATTCGTACGTAAATCAGAACTAAACTACCAAATTAAATGTTTTTCTAATTTGATAGAACGTAAATGTGCTCACAAAAATGTTAGATGGTTTTTACATACAGTTAACTGAATTATAAAAATAATTATTGCTTTTTTTTAATTTAGCTGTCATTTTGACAATTCAAATCGTACGTCTCTAATTTATCGACATATTAATAAATGACATCTATTAGTGAATGTAACTAACTAATTTCATACCAACATCTAGCGGTGAGTGTCTAAAGTAGACCTTTTCGGGAAATTCATATTCTGTAACATTCCATTCTGTAACCTTTCGGTTTTTGCATATTCTGTGCATGCGTATTCGGTTACATTTCATTCTGTTTTTGTGTATTCGGGTTATGATGACATTCCCGTTGCTTAGTAAGTGACGCGAAATGTGAAGGTTAAATGTTGACAGAAGCACGATTGTCGCAATGTTGCCACACATGGTATGTAAAACTTTATTTTTAACAATGTAGTTTTCTTTTTTTGCCTTGTTTAAAAATAAAAGTACTACCTGATTAACTACTTAAATCTTAAAAATTACGAAAAGACAGACATAACACACATTTACTTTTTATACTTCTCCCATTACATTATAATATTCGCCTGAGATTATTTAATATACAAATACTGCTTCGCAGTTTAATGTGAACGTACGTAGGTATTTTGCAGTAAATTAAAAGTTACATAACAATAAATAAAAATAAACATTATTCATACAGTTATAGTTAAACACCAAATAGGGCAGGAAATAGCTATTAAGGTTAAATGTTACCGTCATAAGTTTTATGCTTCCGTAATTAAATTTACACTACATTAAAATATCAACTATTGAGAACTATTTAGACGAAATAGTTGTATGACTACGCAAAATATCTGTAATTTTTGCATTTTAATCACCTTATTGTTATTTAATAAAGTAAATTTAGTGATTATTTGTAATATTTTGAAAGCCATCAAATGCTTTTGTTAATCGGTTGCTATACGTTTGTAGTTAGAAATGTCAAATTTGTTTGAATTTTCAACTTGATGATTTCACCATAGCGACAATTACTTTTATTACCTAGACAATAATAGTATATTGTGTCATTAGGAGTAAATGTGATACTTTGGGTGCTGAGCATGTAAGTTTGAACGACGAGCGAAGCGAGTCGAACAATGACATGCGAAGCACCCAAAGACACATTTACTCCGAATAACACATGCTATTTTTTCTTCAAACATAGAAAATAAAATTATAAATATTATAAAATGCTCAAAACTTCAAAAAATATTCTGTCTTATCTAGCATTTCAAGTTGCCGTAGAATATGCTGTTTTGTTATTTTTGTTTCATTTTTAACTGTCAAATTATTGAATTACAACCGAACTATTTTTCATAATATTTTACTTTGTCCGCCGCCGGCGTAAATGTGTTGCCAAGGATACACTTTTACGCCGGCGGCGACAATATTGATCTTCTGCTTGTTGAATACAAATACATAACAACGTACTTTTATGACGTTTGAAGAAAAAAATAATTTTACTGTATGTGCAGTAGAAGTGACATTGCACAGACTATCAGTTGCCAAACAAATAATATTTTAATTTTTTGTAGATGAATTATATTCTGAATGCTGATTAAAATATCAATAATTAACTCCGGACTACATCGTACATTTGCACTAACATACCTATTATCGTGAAGTTAAATGTGACCCCAATTTTTAATTAGTTGTAGAAATAACATAAATGTATTTTGTGACATTTTATATTTTTAATGAATTTATAAGTAAATATACATGTCATTCGTTAATAACTTGAAACCATAATAGAAAAAAATTACTTTTCCTATGTTCTTGTATTCTTGTTCTATCGTATTTAAATTTTAAATATTTATATCTACTGCTCTATTGAAATTGAAAAATATACTTAACATTTTTATATTTGATATAAAACATTATTCATCACAGTCGGATTTGAACCCAACACACCAATATTACTGTAAAACAATTTAACACACTAGGATATTTTTGCCCCACTCAACTAGCTACATAGATTGAGAAATATCTATATGTATAGAAACAAACAAAGAAAAAAATAGAAGAAAAGAATGAATGAAAGAAAAATAAATAGATACTATTCATTGTATTTCTACTAATTAATCTAATTAAGTTCACCATCATCATCATATTATACTCTCAAATGTCGTCTTCAAAATTTATATTTGTCACTAACAAAATATATCTATACCTGTCACACATAATTCTATTATTATTTTATTCAAATCAATACTACTAACGGAAAGTACCAAAAAAATATCAACCATCACAGTCGGATTTGAACCCAACACACTAATATTGCTGTAAAACAATTTAACACACGGGCGGTACTGGAAGATGCACGATACATGATGCGCGTAAAACGTCTATCATGACGGGCGGCACTGCAAGTTGACCTGAATATGATGCATGTGAAATATATATCATAGCGGACGGCACTTGAAAGTTATCCTTCAGCAGCCTTTTTTTTTTGTCTTCGGCATATTTCTGATTGGCATATTCCTTTTTTTACGAGAATCTACTAATTCTGGGCTCAATTCTTCAAAGTAAAATTTTCGCAATTTTGGCAGCATTTCACTAATGAGATCAAAATCGAAAATTATGGTTTCTACATTCATGCCTAGTGGAGTCCATATAAACTAAATCGCAACAACTTCTACCACTACAATACAGCTGCCCCTGAATTTGATAGTAATAGTTGTGCGTTCGCTTCAGTCGCAGCTGATCATTAACAATTAAAAGAATTCCGTCGACCGTAAAAAATCTGCTTTCCACCGTTGAATTTGGAAAGAATATGCATGTATTCTTCAGCAGCATTGCTCGTGGCATTTTCTACCAAAGAATGGGCTTTAGCTGATAACATCCCCACAATGGTCATGCATTTAAATGTGTTATCCATCATGCTAATGCCCGCATCACTGCAAACATCAACCCGACAACGTATATGTTCACCAAAGCAATGTTCCACAGCATGATCTAAATCGCCTTGCAAAATTGCTACAGATGGTTCCGGCAGGTTTGAGTGGAATACAATTAATTTGCGACAGTATTTTGTAATAGAATTAATTTTGCGATCGGGTAAAATCTTTTTATGTGCCGCATTTTCTGTTGCAAATTTGTGAAGATGTTTTTTAATGTTTTTCAACAAATGATTTGTGCAATCAATTTTTTTAATAAAACGACTGTATGGAACTGTCTCTTCAATTCGCTTTCGCACACTAGAATCTCCGTCACCAACAAATGTTCTGTATCGCAATTTAAACATAACTTCGCTGCTCAAGAAACTATCTACAATAATATCTGCCTACATAGCTGGAGATGAGCCCGTCCAGTTGCGGTAGCATACATGATCTTTTGGATCGCAATTTTTTCTAGCTGCAATAGCGCAAACGCTACAGTACTTGTTGCGTACGCCTAGATGTCAAATCTGTTTGTGTAACGGCGACGCCAGATTTTGCAGTATACGCGTCATTATAACTACGTTGACTCCAACCTCCATCTACTGAAGCAGCTACCTCGGCAATATCATCCTTTATACTTCCAGTTTCCAGAGCATGGCGATATTCTGCTGCTGCGGCATCTTCAATGGCTTTTGTAAGAGACTCGAGCCATGTCTGCAATGAAATTTTATCATTAATGTTGGGAAATATATAACTATATTTAATAATTTTAATTTAATTTTGGGGCATTTTTCCTTCTTACATCCCGCAAGATTTTTAACAACTTTACAGTCCGATGGGCGTGAAGTTAATATTGCTGTAATGATAATTAGTAAATGAGTGGTAAAAACTTACTTATGAGGTGGAATTTCTGTTGGTTCGGATGTTTCCAGGGATTCAGAAGACTCAAAAATATGTAATCTAAAACAACATACATGTAATAATTACACTACTCAATTAAACGTAAACAACTATTACTAGTATTATTCTTTGTATTAAATTATTAATGAATAATCTGATAAGACTACATATGCCAAAATACAATTATATTTAATGGTGTACTCTAGTATATAGCAAAAGTGAACTTACTCATCAGTACTGCAACTTGCTTGCTTCAATTCGTGCTGCTTCCTTTTTGTGAATTTTCTAAAAAAAAAAGTATTTTAGAAACATATGAAAAGAAACAAATACAACAATTATGAGGTATTTTACTTACCCCGATGTTATGAGATGTAAACCTCTCTTACTGACTTTCTTCCGTACAAATAATTTTGGTTTACTCGCCATTTTTTACAATGTTTCAAATAAACACGTATCACAAGCACAACAATTAGAGCCCAGAAATTGTATGTGTCTTTGCCACGATTCCACGAACAAAATTGACAATTGACTCGAAAAAAACTTACCGATCTAACCCGTCAGCCACATCGTAGTTCTACTAGTGGCCGGTAGTGCTACTCATCGCGCCACCTCCTTATTTTGGGTAAAAATATGCACCAATATTGTTTTATTAATTAATATCTTCTATATTAAAGTACAGATCAACTTCAAAATTTTCCATAAAATGTATTATTGTTTACAGTGCATCATAAAAATATAATTTGGTGAAATGAATTTCACACATTCCAAAAATAAAATAAATAAAATTATTTTATTATTTTTAACAATGTTCTACTCAATCATTTTTTTTAATTTTTTTATATGTTATGTGGAACAAAATTGTCCTTCATATATAAAAATATAAACAAAATCCATCGTTTCGTATTGACAAAAAAAAATTAAATGTACCAAAAAAGTGTGTTTTTTTAATTTTTAAAATTGTTCTCAACAATCATTTTTTTTTATTTTTACATATTATGTAGAGAGATATATAAGACGTGTTCAAAAAAAAATTAAAAAAATTTATCGTTTGGTTCGTGAGTTATTGATGAAATAATATTTCAAAAATTATTTTGGGTCAATAAATAAATATATATATTTCAAAAAATATTTTTTTTATAAGGTAAAATAGTGTATTTATATGTAGCGAGACACAGAAACGTTTTAACAACAACTAGTTTTGAATAAAAAAATAAAAACTGTTTATTGGTTTTGAATTTCGCGGGTATGAGGTATCATTTAACCTTAATACATGGTGTTAAATAAAAAATGGGACATAGACGTTTAACATGTAAAATCAGTATTTCCTTGCGCAAAAGTCTCCATCTCGGTCTCCATATTATTTTAGACAAAAAAGCTTCAAATAAAATTTGTAAAGAATTAAATTCAAATCAATTTGAATGATTAACCGTTAGCGGATCATCAATGAGAAACTAACTTTGATTAACGTTTCTGCAACTGGGCATTTAACAGTCTGAAAAAAGTTAATATTTTATAATTTCGCTTCAATACCAAATATTCGTAATATAAATTAATTCAAATAACAGAAATTAAGTCAATAATTAAGAATTTATTGAATAATTTAATAACAAAATTAATAACAATAAAATTAACAAAATTGAAATCACTGTAATATTTAAAATAAATGCTCGAATATTCCACCATTTCTTGCCAAACAATGTTTAATTCTATTGTAAAAGCACTCCCTAACATTATTTATTTTTCTGCACTCATTTGCTATTGCATTTTTCATTGCATTAAAACTCTCAAATCTCCGTCTATTAATAATAATCTTCAAATAACCTCACAAAAAAATCGCATGTGATTAAATCCGGTGATCGCGCAGGCCAATTAATACTTCCGCCTCTACCAATCCAATGATTGAGGAATGTATCATCTAAAAACTCTCGTACTTCTTGAGCATAATGAGCCAGACAGCCATCGTGGTAAAACCACACAGTTTCAATATTTAAATTTCAGGCCCTACTTTTTCTATTAAAAGTAAGTTCCAAGTAGTTGTCAGCACTAATATTTTCAATAAAAAATGGCCCAATAATGTTGGATGTATTGTGTATTTGTTTCCAAAGTTTTGTGGGGATTAACCTGTAACCAGTAACGGTAATTATTTAAATTTTTTTTCTTTTTCAATGCAAAAGTGCATCGTCTGTAAAACAAATATTTCTTTAAAAATATCTATCCGCATTTGCCCTCTCCATTACAATGTCACAAAAGGTTGCGCGATTTTCAAAATCTTCTACTAGAAGTTCCTGATGACAGTGGAATTTATATGGGAAATATTTGTACTTCTTAAAAATATTATAAACAGAAACGTGGCTAATTCCAATTTCTGAAGCAACTTCTATCAAACTTATGGCTATTTGCACCACTTTGGTTTAGCGTTAACCTGTAGTTAAAGTGTTGGTTATTTTTTACATTACATTGCACAGGTTCTTAACTAGAGATTAAACAGAGAAACTTTTAGTTTATTATAACTAGTGGATTACGTACGGTTTAGTGTCTAACAATAATCACCTATAAGTTTTTGACTTGTTGGATTTCTCAACTTTGTCACAACATTATTATATCAATTAAGTATTCATATGAATTTAAATTTGGATTTTGACGATGATGACGAAGTACTCGATATTGATATATTGCTCAGAATTCCAAGACGAATATATCAAAGAGCTAATCATTTTGACGAATTGGACGATCGTGAATTTTTTACTAGATTTCGCTTGACAAAACAAACAGTTTTAGAATTTTTGCCTCGTATAGAACACCGACTGGAGTATCCATATATTATGTAAGTACAAACATATATAACAAAATAACTTATTTTTTTAAAACGTACTTAAGTTTATAGAAAACATTTTTCGGTTAGTAATATGATCTCTTCCCATATGATTTTAATTTTCTTTTTTCGACATGCAGGAATAATTGAATGAATTTATAATTGTTATATTAACCTGTAGGAGATATTGCATTGAAATTTTTCTGAATATTTTGCCACGCTATCTCTTTATCTTTCCATGTGGAATGATCAGTTTTTTTATTTAAAATTATGGATTTGTAGGTTTCAATAACGTTTAATAAAGTCATTTTTTCATCATTTGTATAATTCGGTTGTCTTGATCTTTTATCTGCCATCTACGAAAATACCTAAAAATATTTCTGAGTTTGAAAAACACAACACGAAAATAAGATTTTTATGATCAGAATTTACGATCTGACAGGTATACATACGTAAAATGACAGCGAAAGTCCCTAGTTTTCTTAAATGTCACTAGAATTATCATGAATGGATTTAGTCATAAAATTGATTGCTCGAATATCTACAAATTTACCTAACTATGACCTAAAATTATGCTGTGCAACGCAAATTTAATTTAACCAGTAGTTAAGGTTAACTTATGGTTATCTAACCATCACTTTTAATTCAAACTCGTGCAAATGGCCATTAGTGTAGAGTTTGCTTCAATTAAAGCCAATTCGCGATTCAAACTAATTTTACGCGCGCTTTTATGTCTATGTATGAGTGAGCGCGTGACGTCACAACACAGCTACTTTTCAAGTTTGTAGGTTAGTTTGTATTGTAAACGAGTTGTATTATTTTATTTTCACACATACGGAAAAATGCTGTCATTAGCAACAATATTTAAATATTTACAAGCTAACCCAGATTCTAGAAACATATGTGAGGGTGAGCAAATACTCAATTCTGGACATATAATATTATGTGGTGAAGTTAAGGGTGAAATAATTATGAAACATGGTAATTTAGAAGTAAAATGTATGCACTGCACTTGTAAGGCTGGAAATGGTGGTAGGTGTAAGCATGCTGCTGCAATTCTGATCTACTGTACCAGGTCTGTTGGTTTATTATTTTGCATTACACGATCGTGAAAAAGGTTGATTTTTGGTAATTTGTTGAATATTATAAACGTGTTGTTTTGTGTGTGCTTGCTTGGTTTTGATTTTCAGGTGCAATCTGAATGCATTAGAAAATGTATCTGCCACGGATATGAAATGCATTTGGAATAAAAAAAAAGATGCCACTTTGAGTAATTACAAACCCATACCGTTACTGAACACAAATTGCTTAAAAAATGTCGACAATCAAAATCAAAATATTTCAAATGACAAAATATCATATTATAATAAAATATTAGAAGCTGCTTGTCCACATTCTACTATCGTAAAACATAAGTAAGATATTTGAGATATATTTCTGCGTTTTCTCCTACAATTTGATTTGTATTTGTAGGCAAGGTCGAATAAATTCACAGGCGTCTTGTTCCCAAACACTGGAATCCACAGTTTTGGAAACTTCACAAATAACTGAACGTTATGATCATATTCATATAACAAATATTTTGGATAATTGTGTGCAGTCTATCATATGATGGAGCTTGAATCTGATAATATAAAATTAAATCATTGTTGTCAAAGTACATATAATAAAAATTACGTTTCAGCTAATATTGTAGAAATTGAAAACAATTCAAAGTAGAATAGTGTTCGTTGGCAGAAAGAACGACAATTCAGAATTACGGTTTCACGAGCTTACAATATTTTTACATACAGCAAAGGAGAATGGCACATAAAAGCCATGAAATATTTCTGGCCTAAAAAATTTTCTAATATTTATATAAAACATGGAATAGCATGCGAAACTATTGCACGCAAAAAATATGAAATTTTGTTTGGACTTCATGTTGTGGAGACAGGGTTCATTGTTTGTAATAGTAATCCTTGGCTTGGTTACTCGCCAGATGGTATAATTTTGAATGAAGATAAACCATACAAATTATTAGAAATCAAATGTCCGTATAAAGGTATGTTAATAGTAAACATTTGTAAGCAACTCTTGTAATTGTTTTTAATTTTGTTCCTTCAGGTAAAGATAACAGCTTGGATTTTGCAGCTTTACCCTATTTAATTAAAAATGATGATAAGTTGATGCTGAAGAAGAAACATATGTATTACGGACAGATTCAATTCGGCATGGCTGTACTGAATTTACAGCATTGTGACTTTTTTATTTATTCAGCAAAAAAATTAATAAATTTATTATCTGATGATTGGTGCGGAAAGATTTGTTATACCAGAAGCAAAAATATTTAAATTTTCAATATGTGGAACCAGATTCCATGGTACTTTATTACTTAGTATCTTAAAAAGCTTTACCCTTTGGTAAGTTCTTTCAACATGTACACGAGCTTTTGCAATCTTTGCGTTTAAAATTGATTCTTCAGCAGTTAATTGTTTTTTATTTCTTAAAAATGGTTGTCTAATAACTTTTATACTGTAACTGTTGCATATGTCATCAATTAGAAAACCTTTATCAATCATAAGAGCATCTTTAAACATATCTAAGGATTTAATTAAATCGCTTTGCTCGAATATAATTTTATCGGAAGTTCTTCCTCCGTAAGCTCTACTAATAAAAGATATAAGACCACCAGGTGTTACGGCTGTCATGAATTTCACTGTAAAATTACTTTTATAATGCGAATAAGTTGTTACTCGGCAGCATAAACATTTTGGTCTTTGAATTTGAATTTATGTGCAATCCAAAACAAATCTTACATCTTTAAAATGAGTAAATGAATGTGGAATATTTTTGTTTATTTCTTCATGGCTTGACATATGAATAACTGATTTCAAAATGCTTGCTAACACCGGCAAAAATGAAATATTATTTTACATGTCTGTGAAGTTATATGACCAAATAATAAGCTTAAAATAACGTAACTTATGTCAGTTTTCATTTTCATAAATGTAAGTATGACTATGTTTTACTGTTAATCTATGTATTCTTAGATCTTTTGTTTTCTCTTCAACAAGCTTGATAATTGCATTTAAAAGTTCAAAACTATGGATTCCTGTTACACTATTTAATTGTTTATCAGTATTTATTAAATCACAGATTGTCTTTAACCCTGTTGTATCAACTTGACATCCAAAATCTTGTAGAGTTGTTTTAGTTGGCGTTAATTTGTCGCTATCCAATAGAAGTAGTAAACTTTGCGCTGCCTCATAGTCATCTTCTGTAGGTTCAGTGTTATTGTTTAATATTAATGTATCATTAGTATCAACTGGTTCAGGTATTATTTCTTTTTGAGATGTAGAAGGTTGATTCGTTGGATTAGCCTAAAATTTATATTAATATCTCAGTTTTCAATTTTAATTTCGTACTTAGTAAAATTTACAGTATTAAATTCTCGGAATAATTTTCGTCGTGTCGCACGCTCTTCACGCCTCTTCTTTATAATTTTCTTTTTTTCCGGTGTTGAAAAACTTTTTGTGGGCAGATTCTGTGAAGGAACTGCATTGTTATGCAGATAGCGTTTATGCGAATAACCCAAAATCAATATACAAATAATGTATAAGACATTAATTATATTTATTTATTCTTACCAATACAATTGTAATCATCTTTTGTAAAATGGCGAGAACAAACTCTCATGCTGATGCTAATTTTTTTTCCTATCAATAACTTCATTTGCCATATCTTTCTTCGGTTAACAGATTAAGCAATATTTAAGTGATTAATAAAATGCGTCATTTGCCCTGGTTTTGGAAAAAAATGAAACCGAAGTGTTGGACATTTACTAGCTCGAGTACTGCATCCTGGTACACAGCAAAATGAATTGTCATTTTGACATTTGCGTGGTGAAAACTCCATTTTAAGCGTACAACTACTGTTAAATAAATACATTAGAATGTACACAGAAATAAAGGTAATATACTTTATTTTTAATAACAACAGTAATCTTACCGTATTCACGTTCACAAACAAACCTAACTTATAGGTTAATTCTAAGACAGCTGTATTGTGACGTCACCTTGCTGTTTCCTGTTTTTGCCACCAGATAGAGTATCTCTTAGCTTGAATCGCGAATACGTTCTCTTCATGATTAAAGGAAATATTTGAATTTTCTTGCGTCTTAAAATTAAAAGTACCAGTCTCTTCACATATTTTATTAAATCTCTCTATTTGTAGATTTACTCGGAAATCATCGGTGTGGCCAGACTACACTTATTAAATTTCGAATTTATCTCAAGTTTTCTCCAGAATAAAACCATTTTATAATTTGTAGCTTTTTATGTGGGCAAAATTTTTTATTTTACCAAAAATATGTGTTATTGAGGTGAAATTGAAAAATGTTAATTTTTCTGACAGTTAAAATGTCATACAATTGTTTGTAATTCTGTTTGAGTTCTAAGGCTAACACAATAAAAAAGCAATTTTAAAATAGCTTTTCTCGGTTATAAAATGTCAAAAATAAAATCTGTTAAATAATTCAGATGCAGAATTTAATTCTTTAACAATTTTATATGAAGCATTTTTGTTTAAAATAATATGGAGACTTTTGCGCAAGAAATATCTGATTTTACATGTTAAACGCCTATGACCCATTTTTTAAATTAACAACCTGTATATTCAGAGTGCAGTTTTGTTTTGTCGCTAGAATTACACAATATTTTTCTGACGAATAGTTTTACAGGTTGTCCCATATAAAACAGAAACTGCATTGTGATCTTGATCTCGAGAACCGTAAGAGCTACGAGGTTGGTTAAATTAGACGAGAGTAGCCCCCGAGATGTTTACCTTCTCATTATGAGAATATTTATTTATTTTCTTGTTTATAATACAGAAATACAGAAGTACACTTCAAAAAAATAATATTAACAATTGATTTATTTATCGGTTTTCTTGCATGGCACTCTTCGTATACAGGCCTAATGCTACAAAAAACTAATTTATTTATGCACCAAAATAATAATAATAATAATTAAAACTTTATTTAAAAAAGAAATGTTTTGAGCCAAGTTTTGTAAAAAAAATATATTAATATTAACCCGCGCCCCGCACAAGTTGAAATTTAAATGGAGTTTAACATAGATTTTGGACACTTTCAGATATATCTCAATTCTCGATAGTTTTGCTTTGATCACGGAATTCGAGTGTTATACCACATTCGATTGTATTCGTTATTTTTTCGTAATTTTTTGACAGAATATATACAGGATGTTTCATAACTTCGAGTACATACTGGTATATGTTGTTTGATATGCTGATTATGAAACAACCTGTATACAAAACTAAACTAAACACGTGTGACTTGTTCCTTGCGTGTGACTTTTGACAATTATTTGACATACAGGTTGGTGACCGAATCAGTTGATCATAGGCGTCTTACATGTTAAATAATTGATTCCCTAATCTCTTGAGAGAAATAAAAGTTGAAGAGATTTCAGATCAGCACCTGAATCAGTGAACAAATTTCATTTTACTTATTTAGTAGAAAGCAAAAAGTCGTTAAAAAATATGGAAAATTCTATTTTTATAATGAGAAACCATATAAATGGAATTGAATTCAAGCAAATATTTAACGGTAATCAAGTAACCAAGTATATAATTTATTTATTTAATTTTAGTGTAAAAATAAAAATTTGTTAATTGTTAATAACAAAATTCACTTATAAGGCACATAAAAATAAATCTAGCCTAGATCATATGCTCAAATACATCTTTATTGTTCGCCAAGTAACACAGAAATCTATCGTAAAAATTTCGCCATTATATTTAGTAGATGCCGAGGCTGCAATATTTCCTTGGTAATTTGATTGATATTTTGACCGTCTTTTTAGCCTCTATTAAATAAGTAAAATGAAATTTATTCAATGATTTAAATACAGTTATTAAATTTCTTCAAATTTTATTGGAAACATTTTTCTCTAAAATGATTAGGGCAGCAAGAAATTGTATAAGTATTATTTAACATGTAAAACGCCTATGATCAACTGAGTCAAACTTAGTAATTAATAATAAAAATATTGTTTTTATAATAGGTCAAACAACATATATTTTTGATAAAAGAACTTTTTCATTGTTTTGAGATTTATTATCAAGCTTCAAATCCGTGACCTCTGTTTTTTGAACATGCTGTACATAAATATACAGGCTGTTATTTTCAAATGGATCCAGCAAATATCTCGCTTATTTATCAATTTAACAATTCATTTCACATAACACGATTTATACAACAACATTTAAGCTAATTGATAGCGGATGTATGTACATTCATGATATCATTTCCGGTTTACTTGTAATTAATATCCACAATGGAACATACTATATTTTTACAAATTTGGAAAGTACCTTAAATTTTCTTTATAATCATGTAAAATAATTCATATAATGCAATAAATACAATAAGACATTTGGTATTGTTCGCTTTCGACAAATGTATTTTTGAGATTTGTAACTTTCGACATTTGTAATATTCGAAAAATGTATTTTCAAGGTTTGTAAAATCCAAGCGAATCAAAATAGTATATTACATAATTAGTCAGGAAAGTGATACTTTACTATACGAAGCGGCTGTTTGAAATACGAGGCCGTTAGGCCGAGTATTTTAATTCGCTGAATCCAGTAAAGACACTTTCCTGACTTATTATGTATACAATTTTTTCTGAAACCGTTTAAATTTAATAAATAATAATAATTAATTATGAATAATTTAAAATATTTTAATTTTTTGGTAAGAATCATATTGGCAGTAAACTACGTATCCAAGGTGACAACAAAAGCTGTTGAAAACTTGAAAACAACGACTAATAAGAAAAATATTTTTGTGTCAAAAGTAATTGATTTTAGTGTGTAAAATGTTGGAAAATAGCGAACAAAATGAGAGTGAGGAGTATTTAAATACTCCTCCTAAAATCCTAAATGAGGCAGCTGAAGCAGTAGAAAATTTACTACCGAGGAAATCAAAAGACCGATATGAAAAAGAGTATGAAATTTTCATCAAATGGAGAAAGCTGAATAAAGTTTCAGAGGTTGTCAGAAAAAGTGCTACTTGCTTATTTTTCCTCGAATGCAAAAAGACTGAACTCATCGAGCTTATGGTCTAAGTATTCAAAGCAGCGGACGAACAATATTTATTATTAAAGGTAATATTTTTTTTTTTTGTAATTTTAAAACAAATTTTAATACTTTAAATATCGTAGGTTGCTCTAATTTTTGGAGTATATGGTGCCTGCCGTTGCGAGGAATTGTGTGAAATGGTTATGGAAGATATTCAAAAACAAGGATCTGTTCTAATAGTACAGATACCCGATACCAAAACAAACATTGCTCGTACATTGACAATTGCCTGAAAAATAGATGGAATAGATGTTATAGAAATTTACAAAAAAATTTGTGTTAATGTTACATGAATTTAAAAGCTACGACGAAGACTCACTGAGTGTTTGGTTGGTTTGTACACTTAAAAAAAAAATAGATATTATACAACATTCTTATTTTAAAAGGTTTTAGGTTTATAACAATTTTAAAGTCACCTGGTTACGTGATATTAACATATTTCAGATGGCGCGAGTTAACAACGAACGTTTATTTATGATCAGTACTTTCACAATTGTTTCTTGTGGTATTTTAGTGCAATTGGAGCGATAATTGGGGGCTCGTATCATTTTAATTTTGTATTTTAGGAGATGCAATAAACAATGTGTGTTCTTCAAGTTTGAAGCTACCTTATTTTACTAAATAAAACTTGTTTTTATGTTTACATGGAACGTTGGACACCGTCGCCGGAGCTTGGATCACTTGCAGCAGTCTTCAGAGCCGATGTCAGCTTCCAAGTTGTACATCATTCGTAACGCAATCGTAAGTGAATTGATTTTACTTTACAAAACAGTATTTTGATGTGAATATGTGGTTGATAGTGCATAATGTATTTCCAATAAAATATAAAGTAATTGTAGACAGTTGTTTAGTGCAGTATTTATTGTATACTCCTTTTAAACATTTTATAGAATATTGTAATAAGTTTCTCTCGGGACTTTTGCAGCATGCCACCTCCATAATTACTGCAAGCCCCTAATAAAATTTAAGATAGTTTTAGACAGTTGTAGTAAACCACCTTTAATGCAGTGGGGTAGTTTTCAATGCCTAGTTTTTAAAATATATACCTACGTAAAGATTTGAGATCTAGATTTTCTCAATAACGTTTGTGTTTCTTTTTTAATTTTTATATTTCAATAATCATAGCTATGAGAATAAATACAAAGTATAAGGAAGTAATTGGAATAATGAAAAAAATCCTTGAAGAGATTTTTGCGGAAATACATATTTTGACGTCCGCTGAATTCGTTAAGACAAATTTCTCAATTATTGTTTGTGTGTGAAGATGGATGGATGGATGGATGTCTGTGTGCGTAATATCTCATAAGCGGGACAAGATTTGTAAACGAAACTTGGAATTTATAAGTTACATGAAATTATGAAAAGCTGAATTTATTTTGAATGAAATTGACAAACCGGAAGAGGAAGATTACTAGACACAAAATAATAAATTAAATTTTTTGAAAAAAGTTTCAATTGGAAGATGTTAGCAAAAATATTTGGAATATAAAATATTATTTGCACTTTTCTTGTACGTGCTTCTAATTTGGAGAAAAACTAAATTATATATTAATAATATATTTCAATAATCTTAGTTACAATGGGAACAAATACTAAAACATTTTTAACATCTGTGTGTTAAAAATATGTGTCGTTTGAAATAATACAGGCTGTTTCTATTCCTCTGCACGAAACTTTAATGCACATAATTTAAAATACTGATTAGGGAACAAAACTAATTTTTTGCCAATTGATATTAAAAGTACGATTTTTTTTTGACAAGCTAACAGTCTGTAAAGTATCATTTTTACTACTTAGACTGTAAAAATATGTTTTTGCCGATTGCCATTAAAGGTTACACTTTACGGACTGCTAACAGTCCCTTTCAGGTTCTTGAGGTTTTTCTAAAATTTCTGATGCAATATTTACTTTCTTATTAGCACTTCTAAAACCATAATTATTGTGCAAACGGCCCTGACTTTTCGGGCAGTTGGTCATGGTACCCACCTATGCGCAAGCGCGCTGGAACCTATCGTCACTTAATACTTAAGAAAATGCAGTTACTTATTAAATTAAAACCAATGAATTTTCATTACGTAATTCAAGTTCTGTCACACTACCAAAATTATTTGGTACATCAAATTATAGATTTAAATGTCATGGATTCAAATTAGGCTAACTGATAAAATTTTATAACTAAATTCATATTTTGCTGGGTTATTATAAATTATGACACCAAGAAATATTTCAAAAAACTAAGTAGAGGGGACTATGTTTCATTATATATTCCTACGCTCAATTGTCGTTTATTTTTATAAACAAGAACAAAGCTTGTTTGACATTTAGGTAATGTGCGTGATTATTACATGTACTGGTCATAGTTTACTGCCTCCCATGTATAGTATATATTTATAATTTGTGTTTTCTAGTAAGGTAAATATGTACTACTAAATATTATTATTCTTCGGTTATGTTTATTAATATTTTAACTAAGAAATGTCAAGCGACAGTTTTCAATTAGAATACCACTGGAGATACAAGCTAAAGCTGAAAATACAACAAATAATCTTTTAGAGATTAAATTATTGTACCAAAAATTCATAGATTGGAAATTAAAAAATACATAGTAAATTTATAAGTATTTGAATATTGTTTTTAATTTAGAAATAGTATTGAGTGGTCGTAGAAAAAGTATAGTACGTAACTCGAAATGTAAAACAATAACGCCGTCATGAAATTAAAAAATCGCTGCTGCGCGGCTCGTGTGTTTATTTTTTCATTCGTGTGTAATTTGCTTTTTACATCTCTCGTTATATAATATACTATTAAGTATCTTCATTTCCATCGAATGATGTCATCTCACTCAATTAGTATTCTTTTTAGATTTCGTTTCAAATACCTAGAAAAACATGAATGTATCAATGTATCTCGCCTATTTATGATTTTAGATACATTATAATTAAAAAGAAATGCAAACTTACTTAAATTAATTAACTCTATTAAAGGTTACAATGATGAACGACATATCAGTAAATCCAAATAACTAATTAAATAGCTCCGTGGTTGCCGATCTCGGTGGCGTAGTGGCTATGTCACTAGCCTAGCACGCCAGAGGTCGTGGGTTCGAATCCCACTGAAGAGCATGGTCGTTTGTGATGTTTACACAAATTCACAATCATCAACTCATGAGGCGGCATATGACCATAGTAGTTAGTCCGCTTCCCATCTTCATTAAAAATAATAATAATAATAGCTCCGTGGTAACGTGTCGGACTGTGGATCGTGAGATCCTCAGTTCGAATCCCACTACCGACAGTTGCCAATTTAAATTTACCCCTGTGGTTCCCCCTCCACTAACAACATTGTGGGCTATGACTTGACGGCTAGTAACCGCATTTCATACGCAAAAATATATCACCTACCGAGATCTGCGTTAGCAGAGTGCCACACCCTAAATGGGTAAAAGGCGTGATGATATATTTTTTTTAAATTTTAATCAGAACGATTCTAAATTCTAAATAGGTACTGAACACGTGAAAATATTGGTTATTAAATAGACTATAAAGTATTCAGTTTTGGGTTTTCTTTGTATTGCATTTCATGCATTGATTTCGTTATTATATTATATAATTATTTTGTTTCCTATACCCTCTCCAATTACCAGTTTGTTTGAGCCCTTCTGGCGAATGATTTAGTTCACATTTTACAGATTGTCTTCATTTTCAATACTGATTTGATATAGTTATATGTGATTCAATTTATTTCAGTAACATCGTTTTGTAAGCTTTCATTCTCTTTGTTGCCTAAAGCGGGAGTTGTAGTATTATTTCCAATTTCTTTGTATGTGGTTCTCCTTTACTTCATCCTTCTTTCCGTCAGCAAAGAGCGTCTCTCTGTCAAGTCTTCCAGATCAGCTCCTGGATGTGAAGTGCGTCCACACCTCATCTATCCTCAGCTGACTCGGTTTTCTGTATCTATCTATTTTAAATCTTTCTTTTGTTTGGTCCTCCGAGCAGGATCACGCAGCCCACTAAACTATTTTGGTCCTCGATTACATCCATTACAATTATTCGGAAACGGTTCATATGTTTTATTATTATTACCATTGTAGAAATAATTGTTTTCTCTACTCACTGGTTGGTGCTGATAACTTCGACGTTCTTGAGGCTTATTGTTATTAGTATACCGTCCTCGATTCCTTGGATCACCTCGTCCACCTCTTAAGTAAAATGGCATGATATAATTAATTTGCAGATTGTTAGTTTCAACACTAGGTTTCTGTTCTGTCTAGTTGCTTCTCGAAGAAGTTTACCTTTTACATATTCTAGTGTTTATTTTCGACGGTGAATGATCACAAGCAATATGAACTGTAGTCGTAACAACTTGGTATGAATTTGTCATTTAAGCCAATAGTTTAGACACGATTTCTTCTTCGTCCATTGTAGCACCGTTAAATTTTAATAGCTATTAACCTACCTAGCGATGTTATGAGTATCATAACAGCCGCAGATGCCAGTTTGAGTCCGAGCTCTAGGGCCTGTTCTGACACACAACATGCGTGGTTTGTTCAATAGTTTACCGGTTTCAGAATATGAAGACGTTAACGTCATTAATAAATATAATTCTTTTAAAATTCTTTAATGAATAACATATGTCATAATTTAAGGTGATCATGTACGTTTGTTTGTTTTTATTTAACACCATGGTTACACTTCTATTGTATCATACTTATAAATAATTTTTTTTTACTTAAACGTAAATTCTGTTTATAACGATTAGATAAAAAATGGATTTTAGCGATGCTGAATTGCCTAAAAATATTTGGAACGCAGCAAGTGAAGCTCTGAACAGCTTAATTCCATCTGTATTTTATTTTTTATTTTTATTTTTTTATTTTATTGACAACCACTCTACAGGATACAAAGTATCCCAATTACAGAGGGTTGGAATCACCATACAAAATAAAGATTTACATTACGAGTAGTACGAATTAGAATATATACATATATAATTAATTAAACAAAACTATTTAGAGAAAAAATCATACATTATATGTTTAAAATGGTAATATGAATAACTGAAAATGTCAAGTTCAACATCACACTCACAACTGTTGAAAATGGAACATAGACGTCTAATAGGGGCTCTTTGTTCATAGTTAGTTTTAATAAGACATGTATTAAAAGTAACTTTCTGTTTGCACGTTCTAGACGATCGAGGAACATAAAAATTTAAATTGGCCAGGCTCGTAGTATCATCAATAGAATTGTGGACCAGTTTATATAAATAAAGACAGGAAACAAATTTACGTCTATTACCTAGAGACATTATATTAAATTCCATTAAAGATTTAGAATAACTATAAGTCATGAAGTTAAACGAAGGACAGAATGTACGAGCACAGAATCTAACGAATTTTTTCTGAATTCGTTCAATTTCATTACTATGATTATTACATAACGGATTCCACACAATAAGACAATATTCGAGACCAGGCCTAACAAAAGAATAATATAAAGATTTGAGTGTAGATATATTATAAAAGTGTTGAGAATTTCTAATTATAAAACCCAAATTTCTGTAGGACCTTTGTACAATATAATTGATGTGTGGTGTGAACAGCAATTTAGGGTCAAATATTATACCCAAATCTTTAAATTGAACAACTCTTTCAAGTCTAGTGCCACACATATGATACACATAGTTAGTCGGATTATTTTTCCTTGAATATGTCATAACTTTACATTTATTAATGTTAAAAAATAGTTTCGAGGAAGAAGACCAAATCATCAGATTATCAATATCAGCCTGAAGATTCTCGTAGTCGGTATATGAATTGATAACTTTAAAAAATTTCAAGTCATCAGCGTACAACAATGGATGGGAAAAATGAATGTAACTATTAATATCATTAATAAATAAAATAAAGAGTAAAGGGCCTAGATTCGAACCCTGAGGAACACCTGAGGAAGGTATAAAATAGTTAGATTTGTAATTATTGAAGCTAACACACTGCTGACGATTACTAATGTAAGACTGCATAAGAATAATTAAATCCGGGGAAAAATTGAATTGATGACGTAATTTATACAACAAAATATCGTGGTTGACAGTATCAAAAGCTTTAGCCAAATCAGTATAAATAACATCAACTTGTGTATTATTATTCAAAGCATTAATAGTAAACTCAGTAAAGTTACTTAGATTTGTTGAAGTTGACCTTCCCTGCAAGAAACCATGCTGATACGGCGATAATGCACGACTAACACTGGAATAAATATACCTATACAAAATTTTTTCAAAACATTTTGAAATATTCGACAAAATGGATATAGGCCGATAGTTGGATATACTAGAAGGATCACCAGATTTGAGGATAGGGCTAATTAAGGAATTTTTAAGGATATCGGGAAAGGTACGCGTAGTTATGGATAAATTAAATAAAATAAACAAAGGTTTAATAAAGATATCACTGCACCCTTTAATAATGTAAGCTGGTAAATTATCAGGTCCAGGAGTACAAGATGGTTTAAGAGTATTGATTGCTAATTTAATATCGTCCTCACTAATTTCAGTAATCGAAAGTTGATCAGGGGTTATTGATTCACAAGAGATTCCACTTAAATCTGTGTTAGCAGAAGCAGAAAAAACAGAATTAAAATAATCTGCAAAGCCTTGAACAATAGATGGAGTATCGTGAAACTGAGTGTCATTTAAATGCATGTCACCGGGTATGCGAGATGATTTTTTCTTGTTATTTATAAAAGACCAAAATTTTCTTGGATCACTAGCGATATTAAGTTCGGTGTTAAGCAGAAAATTTTTATAGGCGTTTTTCAAATCAGTTTTTATCTTAGATCTCAAAGTTTTAAATGAAGCATAATAAATTTCATCTTTGTTCTTCTTATAAAGTTTATGATATTTATCTTTAAGTCTAATATCTGAAATAATCTGCTTTGTAAACCAGGGAGGATAACTTGATTTTTTTATTTTTGTTTTTGGAACACAATTGCGAAAAACGTTGTCAAGGATATCATAAAATTTAGTAAAGGCATCATTAACATTAGAATAAGTATGAAGAGTATCCCAGTCAACGTTGTTAAGTAAATTGTAAAGGACTAGAAAATTAGCACGTCGAAAATTATAGGTGAGCTCAGTGCCGAGGGACGCATTGTTCTGAAATTGTGGATTGATCTCGAGTAATATGGAAAGAGAGGGATGGTATCTATCTTCAGGAACAATCGGAACAGAGTGAGTAACAGTGCACTTTTTGTTTGACAGGACAATGTCTAGTAAACGGGAATCAATATTCAGGACATTATTAAATTGGGTAGCATTGAGGAAATTAGTAAAATTGTCGAATCTGGTAATACAATTATTTTTGTATCCTGAAGTATAAAAATCAGTGAGTTTACTAATATTCATGTCAGCCAAGATAATAAATTCAGAATTAATGAAAGAGGAACAAGATTCAAGACAATCATAAATCATTTCATGTTGTTCCAAGGATATGGGAGGAGGTGAATATATCACAACCACAGTTAAAAATTTGTTGGAATTGAAATGTACCCTTACACAAACAATGTCAGCAAGTAAATGAGAATTTTTGTTCAATTTTACCAATGTTGATTTATATTTATTGCTTATGGCGCACAATACACCACCGCCACGAGATTTGCCTAATCTGATGTTATCTCGATCTTCACGGTAAACAGTATATTTATTACAATCAATGAACTCATTGTTGTAGACTGAATCATTGAGCCAAGTTTCAGTAAATGCTATTACATCAAAATTCATAGACATGATATTATTGTAAATCTCAACAAGTTTAGTATTCATTCCCCGAACATTTTGGTAAAATAATTCCATCCTTAAATACTACAAGAACAAAAATAAAGACAAAAAATAAATCAATGAGTCAAACAGAAGTAGTGTGACGTAGATCAGTGGAATAGTTATAACAAGAAACAAATTAATTAAAGTTCAACGACCTTTCAATTAAGAATATAACCATACAAAACTTGTAAATTTAAATTTACAGAAAAAATAGAAATATAAAATTAAATTTAAATGTAGACAGAAGCTGCTCCATTCATATGAAATTATAACATATATAAAAACAAAGACCAGGTTAAGTAATGATAAACTGATATTACAATCTATTAACATCATCTTTCAGAGTAACCATATTAATTTTATTATTCGATTTATAGTAAATGTTGCCATCAGAAGACCATACGTTTTTAAATCCAAATTTGTTTGCAACAGATTTTAAGAGTTCAAGCCGTTTTTTGGTAAGATCTTCTTTTATTGTATAATCAGTTCCCTTTAGATTGGATCTAGTCTTCAAAACTAGGTTCCGGGTTTTGTATGAACTGAATTTAATAATAATCGGACGTGGACGGCGAGGGGAGGATTTAGCACTATCACTCACTGAATGAAGTTTACCAACTCGGTGACATCGGTCAATGGCTTCCGGGGGAACAGCAAGGGAGAGTTTGTTTTGAAAAATGTCACAGACCTTGCGTTCGGTGTTTTCGGCAGCCTCCTCCGGGACACCAAATATTCGGAGGCAGTTTCTCCTGGAGTACTGCTCGAGACGGTCGATTTCATCATGTAAAATTCTATTTTCAGCAGTAATGTCATCGATGATGGCCTCATAGTAAGCCTTTTGCTCTATAAGCTTCTGGTCAACCCGCTCAAAAACTGAAGACACTAATTTAGATATGAAACTATCATTACTTAATAATTTGGTAATCACTTCAGTTATTATTGCAGCATTATTACGAGTACTAGAACCCATATTTATATATATTATTATTAAAATGATGAAATATAATAACGGCACAAAAACTGAATGAAGGAGCAGCGCAACACACGTCTACTCGCGATGATGCATACATATTAGTAAATAGCGTTATATTATCATTGTGTTTTATGGTAATATTACCGTATTTTATTATTACCAGCCTACTTTTGTAAAGTAATTCAAATAACGGGTGTTTTTTTAGAGGTATAGAACTTTATAATGAAATAAAATATAAGTTAAGTAACCGTACTTTAGGTTCGCCTAAAAAAATTTATTTGTTTATTACAGCGAAGGTAGATTAATTTAACAGATGTTTATTGTTCAATGTTTACAGTATAACTAACTACAATTTTCTTATTCTAATCTTATATACTACAGATAACAAATGTAATAAGAATATCTGGGAGACTGCTGGCGTCAGCGGGTCCCACTGGATGTGGTCATCTAACTCCTCTCTCCTTAAAATTGAGCGTCACCGGGTAAGTTCAGCTGGGGTCGCTCATGTTGGGTTGAACAGCTTGGCTGAAGTTCTATGTCCTGAGGGAAATAACAAACAAATCAATAACAATGATTAACAAGATAACATATAAGGTTGCTATCGAGAAATCTGTAGCGTCGGCGGCTTTGTAGTCTTCGACGTCTTCATTTGTTAATTGGTAGTTTGAGATCTTAAATGTTGTTCAGTTAAACGGTCATTTTTGATATTTGGTCTTCGGTTAATGGAAATTTATAATCTTCTAATATTATCGGCTTTCGAATTGTTCCTTCTCTAAATTTTAGATTTAGATTTCTAAATTTTATTTGACAATCATCTTCTTTAATGAGGAATATTCCTTGCAGTGTTCTAATTTCATCGCCTAGTTCGCATGACGCATGGAGATTTTCTTGAATTGGAAATACAATGAGAAATTGGTTTATTTCTTCAATAGTTCCTATATGGTTTCTTTTCAAAGTGATCTTCGTATATTGACAGTTCTTGTTACCGCTATGTAAGATGATACTCTTTTCACATGATTTGTCGTCTACTTCCTCTATCTTGTATGGGCAATGGTAAATTGTTCGTTTAGTACATATGGTTTAGAGATTTGATTTCATCATCAAAAGATCTCAAACAGTATTCTTTATTTAGAACAACAGTCACAAATTCAATATCATGTTTACTTGGGACAGGTATAAGACGATATAATTCGAAGTCTATGTCATAATTAATTGGAATTTCTAAAAAGTAAGTAATTTTATCTGAATATAATGTACAATTTACTGTAATTAATTTTTCAATTTCGGGTATTTTTTCAAATGTCGGTTCTAAGGGGAAACTATTTTTATAGTTTTTATAAATCCTATTTCATTCAAAATGGAGACCATTTATTTTTATAATACTTGGGTGTATCACGTGCAATTTACAAAAAGTTAGCGAGTTTTCAATATCTTGCAATGTAGATAATAATATGTTAAACAAAGTATTTAACTGACCGTAAATGTCAAGGTTACTGAACTTAATTAAATTAGGGGTTCCGTCAACAATAATACGCAAAAACTGCTCTATTTTTACTTTTAATTCTTATTCATTATGTTTAATTGATTTAATAGTTTTATTAAATTTATCAACTAATTGATGGTTAAAAGAATATTGCTTCTTTAATTGTTCGTTTAATTTATATTGATTATGTTCTAAATGGCCTAATATTTTCTTATATCGTTTTTCATCTTCAGCATCTAAATTTCCAGTAATTGATTTTATTATTGATCCTAAGCCATCTATTAAACCTCGTTTTTGTCTAAACTTCTCATGATTAATAAATAAATGACTAATTTTTTCATCTGTTAAATTTTGAATATAATTAATTATTGTCATTATTCGCAAATTTTGTTACATTAATATGGTTTGTTTCAATAGTTTGTTTTAAGTTAATGTGTTGTATTTTCAAGTTATTGTATTGTTGGATAATAGGTTGTATCTCGTAAGAGTGAAGGAAGGTATGGCGGGATCTTTGCAGTTTTGCTGGTCCTAGATTCAGTGTTAACAGTCCGGGGTTGTGAGTAATGTTCTTGATGTCTGTCCAAAGGTGTACGTGAGGTACAGGGACCTGGAAGATCGGAGACTTTATTAATTTTTCTCGGTCTTTTGACAGGGGAATTTTAGATTGTTTTCTACTATCTTTTGGGTCTGTTTTAATTTCTTCGGTTTTCAAATTTGTATTTACTGCTTTAATTTTTTCTTTTTTAAATTTACTATGTTTCGTTTTATTTACCCTTTGTTTATTATGTACGTAAACAATTTCAAGAATTTTTGGCGAATCTTCGCGATTTTTATTTTATTTATCCATTACTTTTTCTTTATTATTTCTTACGCGTTCGTTTATATTTTTGTATGCCAGTTTAGTTTTTTCTCTATGATTTTGTACGTAATCCTGTGTTACTTGTTTCTCTAATTCCAAGATATAATTTGTTTCGAAATGTCCGTTAATGATTTCTATAGGTTTTAACCCGGTTGATTTATGTGTAGTATTATTATAAGCGAGAAGAGCATAGTGTACTTTGTTTTCTATTACTTCATTCTTAAAATGTTCTTGTTCATTAAATAATCGAATATGCTCCGCGAGGGTGAATGAAAATGTTAACAAGTCCATTTGAATTTGGTTGTTGTGAACACATGAAATAATAATAATAATAAATCGATTTATTTATGAAAGTGGCAATGTTCAGCACAAGCTGTTCTTTACACATAACCACTATGTAAATACAAAAGAAAAATATATAACTATACAGACAGTATACAAATATATATGCTAAAACAAGAAAAGAAAATTTACAAAAATTACATAAAGTTATCATACTGAGCCATTAAACAAGCGTTGGTTACCCTGAAGTTGTTCGTGCAGAATTGATTTGTACATCCGTTTTTTAAATGATAGAAATGACAAGTTGCAATAGTCAAGTGTAGATATGGTTTCGTTAAATATTTTACAAGACCAGTAGGTGAATGCAGATTTGAAGTGTGTCTCGAACTAATTTTACCAAAAGTTTTGTCAAAACCAGCGTGTCCTGATAACGGCGAGTCATGACATGCGTGCAAAATATGCAGTCTTAGATTTTTCGGTACTACCAACTTGTCCTCAAACCTTTCATTGTCGGATTTCCTGTAGAGAATCCCGTCGTCATCTAAAAAGTACGCGTCATCACTCTGTATATTATTTATGATAGTAACAAGGTCTGGGTCATTCTGCTGATCGCGCTTTAGTGAGTGACGGTCCCAAATAATAGGTTCGTAATGTTTCTGGAACAATACTCTGACCGGCTTGATTCGTGATAAAGTATCAGCGTTGGAATGGGTTTTCCCGGGCCGATACTTTACTGTAAAATCGTACTCAGACAAAAGTAATGACCAGCGTAGTAACCGATTATTTGGTTCCGACATACTCATCAACCATTTTAAGGGTTGGTGATCCACAATAGCTATAAATTGCTGACCATACAAGTAGCAACGGTAGTGTTTAATACCCCATACTAATGCTAAACATTCCCTCTCGGTGGTACTATAATTTTGTTCTGATTTACTCAATTGTCGACTTGCATATGCCACTGGTAGTTCTTGTCCGTCATAAATTTGACATAAAATTGCACTAATCGCGTAAGCTGAAGCATCCGTGCACAATATAAATTGTTTCTCAAAATCAGGATATTTCAAGATGGGGTCTTTAATTAGTGAATCTCGCAAGAGCACGAATGATTTTTCCGTTTCCGTTGTCCAACAGAATTTACAATCTTTCTTAGTCAATTCTGTCAGTGGTAAAGCAATGTCAGCAAAATTAGGTATGAATTTGCGATAAAAACCTACAAGTCCAAGAAACGCAAGTATGTCTGTTTTTGGCTATTGGTAAATAACTTGTTAAGAGTTTAAGCAATCCAAGTTACATTTCGGCATATACTGGCCGTCAGTATTTTGTTAAAATTGGAGCATGTGACAATTATGATAAAACTATATATACCTAAGCGGTACAGCCAATAGCGTTAATCAAGATAAAGAAAATGCCACGAGTCGAAAACAAAACAACATATTAAAATACTCTCTTGCCGAAGAAGAAAGCAAAGGTTGTCAAATGGGTGAAAAAGTTTTTCGGGTCCAACAGGAACAACGAGCAAGGAAAACGAAATTAAGGTCGGGCAGGATTACTGTGGTATTTCCTGGACCAGGTACGCCTAAAGAAACTGGAGTGAATTGTCCAGCCTCCTTTTAAGGTGTCCGTAATGAGGACCTCCTGCGCCGCCCGGCTAAGGTCTAAAATAGAGGCCATGGTGACGTTGAGAGGACACCATGTGCCTCGTGCGCCAATAATACAGGGGGCAACCACGATGTCTTTATTGCCGTAGGCAGCTCGGACGCCCTCAATGAAATTGGCCTGGCCATAATATCCGACCTTATGTAGATACGCAGTGTTTAAGGAATTGGGCCCCTCCCAATGGACACCAACGTCAATGATAGAGACTTGATTCTCCTTGGTCAAGACTAAGTCAGGCTTGCGCAACGTCCCATCCGTGCAACGTATGTGGGGTTCAGACTGCACAACGAACCCTGCCTTATAGGCATACGTCGCAATCTTTTTACAGATACGATCGTGTCGATTTATTCGTTCCCAATGGGTAGCTGGACACCCTTGCAGAACATGTGAAAGGCTTTCCGTTCTGCTGCAGCCTGCTCTGCATCGTCGCATGTCTGGTGGGTTAGATGGGATGCCCATGGTGGGCAGCATGTTGCAGCGCAGTTGGACAAAATCTCGTCCTGACCAGTATGGAGGGGGGGAGGAGACCCAACGACTGCTGGTAGAGTTGAAGTTGCCCTGAATAAGTCCGTTGCCGGAATAGGACCCTTCTAATGTTGAGCCGTGGTGAGCCCTGAGTTGAGTGGTGGTGGTGAAAGAGCCGCAGAGCCGAGTCAGCCTCGCTACTATCTTACGCCCCTGGTTACAATTGGCGGCGGCACTGGCAAAAGGGTCGTCAGAAACCGCAAGGTTGGTAATGCGGCGAAGCAGAATTAAGGGAATAGACTTCCCTAATTCCATAAGGCCTAAGCCGCCATCACGCGCCCTGGCATAAAAAACCGAATTCCCGGTTGTTTTCGGAAGATGTAGTATATGTTTGGCCGTGCTCCTGATGGCCGTATCAAACGACCTCAGGGTTTTGGCGGTAATTCCGGGGTATTGGCATTCATGTAGTACGCGGGGGACCATATAGCGCGAAAGAAGTTCAAACTTTTGCTGCGGCTTCAAAGGGGCACGCGTGAGGTTCTGCAAGGCGACTTGAAACGAACTAACATCCGTTTTAGAGATGCCCGTGTAATCAAAATTCCGGCCAAGATAGCGAAATTGTTCAGAAGGATTGATGGGGTTGATAAACGCACCGTTGATGGACAGAACGGGGGAGGTCGCGATGAACAACTTTTTCTTGCGCGGCACTCGGCCGGCAGATAGAGCCGTACATTTATTTACATTCACCTCCAACCCACGGGCTTTTAAAAAAATATCAACCCCATCTAGCGTATACTGAGTGGCCTCTATGGAGGGACCCAAGATGAGCAAGTCATCTGCATACGCTAAGGCAGCTACTTGGCAATCACCTACCTTTACGCCAGCGGACTGATCAATGCTGCACAGCAGCTCGTCCATCACAAGGTTGAAAATAGCTGGTGAAAGGGGGTCTCCTTGTTTGACGCCTCGGGTCATCGGGATAGGGCAGGTGGTAGCTCCGCAGCAGGAAATTGTGGTGGTACAATCCTCATACATATTCTTAAGGAGATCAATAGTCTTCCTATGTACTCCTACTCGGCGGAGAGCCCTAGGGATGCTGTTAAAGGAAATAGTGTCGAAGGCCTTACGGAGGTCGATTGTCACAACATTATAAGGCTGTGCGTGTTCCCTATGATCTTTAATAATATTTTGCAGCAACAGGGTGTTCGCCATACACCCGTCCATAGGCCTAAAGCCTTTTTGGGCGGAGTGTATGGTTATGTTTGCTAACCTCTGTGCTAATATTTTGTTTAATGATCTTAAAATAAGTGAAGTGATTGTTATCGGACGCCAATTAGCGACGTCCGCCAAATCACCTTTTTTAGGAATTAGCGTAGTTCGACAGCTTTTAATGTTAGGGGGCACATAACCAGTGAGAAGAATAATGTTAAATAACAACATAAGAGCTCCTGGTGCTGCTTTGCGGAGCTTAAAGGCCTTGACCCCATCAGGCCCGGGAGAGCTAGGCTTAAGTTGTAGCTTGGTGACTTCAGCTAAGGTAATGGGCTGATATGTAACGTCCGGACCATAGTTGACGGGGGATACAACACTATTATCCGCAGGGGACAGGTCGCCAAAAATTTTATTATATTCGCGCTCAATATTTTCAATAGAGGGATGGACGCTAGGAGTGTCTGGAGTGGTCGAGTTAAAAAGATGGGCAGCAAGAGCCTTCTTTTCCCTCTTATATAGTTCTTGCCAACGATTAAAATCGTACGCACGACGTGCGGAATTGGGGTTTCGCTTCTTTTTTGAGGAAGTGTTGCCGTTGTCGATGATCGGGGGAATAGGTCGCGACGAGGTGGGAGTCTTCCGTCTTCTTTTCGCAGGAATGCCACCGGAGATTTCGGCAATTAGCCTGCACAGGGTAGCAGGGGAACCACCATTTAAGATTAATTGAATCTCCGGGGCGTACACTGAAAAGGCGTCGTCGATAACAATCGAGGTAAGCAAATCCTTAACTAGATCTGCCTCGAATGGGACGTCGCTTGTAGAGAGCGCAGGCGGGCGTACCGGACAACTAGGTTGTACTTCATTAGTATCGTCCGCCAATTGACTAGGCCTAGAATAGGATGACGTTACGTCATCTTCAGGTCTAGTAGAAGACGAGGCTGTTTCTGTAAAAATGGAAGTGTCGACTACCGAATCAAAAAACTCGTCGTTGTCCGACTCGTTCCCCCCGCTGCCAGCATCCGAATCGCTGGCACTTCGCAACTCCTCCTCGAGAATAGCTAAGATGTTTTTATACGACCCCAATTGACGGCGTTTCTTGATGGCGTCCGCGGACCGGCCCATAAGCCTGCTGAGGGCTAAATTAGTATTGGCAATGGATGGATTTGCTCTCAGATCTAGTTCGAGCTTAGCCAATTTCCTCTCTTCGAATACCGTCCATAATTTACGGGCACCCCGTGCTTCGGTCTCCATCTCACGATTGTATGCGCTAGGATGCGCATGGCGCCGATGCTGGCTCAGGTTCTGTTGACGGGGAAAGCCAGCGCCACAATCGGGACAAAACACGGTTGGGGTTTCCGCTGGACGAGGAACTGCTTTACAATGGAAGCGTTGATGCTTCCTAAGCCCTCTATCGTCCTTTAGGGTCGAACCGCACACGCAAGAGACCGGCATGTCAATATATATATATATATATATATATATATATATATATATATATATATATATATATATATATATATATATATATACTATCGGGTAGATGCGAGGACACTATATGTTCGTTGCACAAGCCAAAACTTGATGCTACGAGCTCCATTATAGGCCTTAGACAACTATTTATAATTTATACCCAATAGGTCACGACGTTCTACAAGAGGAGAAGTGCACGCCTCCGACTGTATACATAATAACATAAAACAGTGGAGCACTATATAACAGCTACGATCTATTAAATCGCACGCATATAATGTCTCAATATAACAACACTGCTAAATGGTCATAACCGGTAAGGCAATTGAATCTCCTCGTTCGAACTTTGGGTATCACAGGTTTACCCCTGAACAGTTTCACGTACTCTTGAACTGTCTCTTCAAAGTTCTTTTCAACTTTCCCTCACGGTACTTGTTCGCTATCGGTTTCGCAGTCATATTTAGCCTTAGATGGAGTTTACCACCCACTTAGAGCTGCACTCTCAAGCAACCCGACTCTAAGGAGAAACCCAACCAAATATATAAACGATCACTACGGGCCTGGCACCCTCTATGGGCGAATGACCCCCTTCAAGAAGGACTTGGACACGTTTATAAATTACTTAGGTTAAATGGGCTCTCCTAAACACTACATTGCCCAACGGATCGTTTCAGACCGTGGGCTTCAGTGCTGGGCTCCTCCCTGTTCGCTCGCCGCTACTAAGGGAATCCTAGTTAGTTTCTTTTCCTCCGCTTAATAATATGCTTAAATTTAGCGGGTAATCTCACCTAACCTGAGGTCACATAAATAATATTATATTGTATTATAATACAAAAAATGTTTCAAATTATATTTTGTGTGAATCATAATAACCACAAATATATACCAAATATATTCAAAAAAATAAAGGATAGAAATAAATCTAAAAATATATATTGATGTCTTATAATCCAAAAAAATTTGTATATAATATATATAAATGTGAGCGAGTGACTGAAGTTGAGATAGAATAATATTCTATTCATCAACAACGAAATGCACAACACAACACAAATATAATTCAAATTTTTATATACTCGCATACATCAAATGTTTTCTACCTTTATTTATATATATGATGAATATATTTCATAATGTATATATGTGAAAAATGGTTTTCTGATATACAACACACATATATTATATATGGTATGTTTTGAAACATTTAACAATATAATGTATTATTTTGTAATATTCGTGTACAGTTCAGTAAATATATATATTTTGTGAATGATATGTATATACCATACAATATATATATATATATATATATATATATATTACTTTACTAGAGACACTAGTTCATATATTTCAGAGTACAATCCTTCTCATATGTTTGTGTATCTCAACGAGTGAGAGTACACCAGAAATGACTGAAAACTCCAACATCGAATGTTATCTATTGTTTTTCTAAAATATATATATATATATAGCGTTCAAATAGTGAAAAACAAACAAACATTCAGTCTAGTTATATAAGACACGACCCTCAGTCAGGCGTGGTCTGGAAATAGTATCCCAAGACCGCAATGTGCGTTCGAAATATCAATGTTCATGTGTCCTGCAGTTCACAAGTTGACGCGCAATTAGCTGCGTTCTTCATCTATCTGCGAACCAAGTGATCCACTGTTCAGGGTGATTTCATAATTGCTTTAAAGCAATAACGATTCACGGTGTTCTTTCAGATAATATAATACATATAACTTGTATATATATATATATATATATATATATATATATATATATATATATATATATATATATATATATATATATATTGTCATCATAATACCAATGTTCCTTACACATTACATGACATATATTATATATATACTTTAAATAACATATCTGAACACAATCAACGAATTTTATTCATACACTATACAGGATAAATAATGAAATATGGATGTTATTAATATAAGTGGTATTTGCCTCCTTTACCAAAGGTAAAGGAACGAAAAGCCGCACTTAAACACGAACAATGCCAACAGAATTACGTACACACTAGTACCACTGTGGTTATGATATTTAATATTATTTACCCCTGTGGTTCCTCCTCCACTAACAACTTTGGAGGCTATGACTTGACGGCTGGTAACCGCATTTCATACGAAAAAATATATCAATTACCGAGATCTGCGGAAGCAGAGTGCCACACCCATAATGGGTAAAAGGCGTGATGATATATTTATTTTATTTGGTACAATAATACATAATATGAGAGAAGTGATATATTTATATAACATGGAATAAGAAACCTCCGTGAATCGATACATTTATCGTGTATTTCTTTTCCAAATATATACACTATACTCTCAATGTGTAACCAAAATTAATATATTTTGATCATATCTCTTTCCATCGTTCTCAGTAACGAGCAATTCTAGCAAAAAAATATATACATCCATTTTAATTCATTATTATGTTTGTATAGACTTATTTTATATATATTGTTAGGAATATGTTTATTTTATTGATTACGTATTTATTGTTCGGAATATGTTCTGTTAGGAATATGTTCAATTATCTTAGCTATTACGAGATAATCTAATTATTTTAGTGTTATGAGATTTCTTAATTATTTTAGTTCTGTTACGAGTTAATTATGTAAATGTTTGAGCCGCTGCTGGTCGACCGATGTCTCGTCATTCTTACGCGAGTACTCGGATCGCTCAGGTTCTTTGCTGCTCCGTTGATATTTTGGTTTAATAAACTGGTGTTTTCTTGATTAGTTGTGGTTTATTATTTTTTTTATTCCTATTCCTTTTTGATTTCTAACATCAGAAGTGGGATTCATCCACGGTTCACGTGCGTGTGCGTGTTGTGAAAAGTTTAGTGAGTGTGTGTTCCAAACAACGATGGCAGATGATCAACGGGATGCTGAGACCATCTTATCTGCTCTGGCAAGGGCGTTAAACACTCCTAGGACTACTCCCGATCAGATCGATCTACCAGTCTTCAATCCCGAGGCTGATGACGCAAGCAAATGGATTGGTTACGTCGAGGCAATACGCGACGAATTTCAGCTAAGTGACCTTCAAATTTTGGTAAGAGTTGGTCGTTGTTTATTACATAATGCCAAACGTTGGTTTGAACGGTGGGCACCTGATGCCTTTTTTAGGCGCGACTTTTTAGAATCATTCCCGCGCAAACGTAATTTAGGTCGTATGCTGGATGAAGCAACCGCGTTTAATTCTACTCGCGTAAACAGCTACGAAACGTATGTGCATGAGAAGGTCATGTTATTGCGTAATCTAAGAGCATCATGGAAAGAAGAAGACCTAGTCGAACTTATTGTCCATGGGATTGTTGAACCCGATGTTAGGAATGCTGCAACCAATCGCGACTGCAAAACGGTCGCAGAATTATTGAGTTATGTTACCCCATTCACTAAACCTATGAAGATCGAACAACCACGTATATCGGATTCTCCTCCGCAAAAGAAACGTCGCACTTTTAGTACTGGAAAAACAATTAAATGTTTTACGTGTGGAAAAGTAGGCCATATTCGTGCTAATTGTAAATCCCTTGACAAGAAGCCGGTAATTCATGAAGCGCCTAAACCGTCTACAAGTTTCCAAAGATCCAATAATGATTATAAGGATCCGTGTTCTTTCTGTGCGAAACGAGATCACACGGCTAGTAATTGTTTACTTAAATCAAGTATCGAACGACGTAAGAATGTTCATTTCTGTTCGTCGGGTGCTTCTAAAGATTACACTACCATTATTATTGACGGCGAAAAATTTCGAGGTTTAATTGATACCGGGGCTGATGTGTCCCTAATGTCAGATAAATTTGCACACATGTTCCAACACAAAATGAAGCCTTGTAAATCGTCCTTAAAAGGCCTTACTCCAGGTTATGTGGAAGCTACCCAAAAGTTTACTGCTGAAACGGAGATTACTGGTGAGAAAACATTTATCACTTACTTTATGGTTCCCGGTACCACACTTGATTTCGACGTTTATATCGGTTGTGACCTTTACAATGATCGCTCGCTTGCTTCAATTACTGATCACTTGGGCTCACGAGTTATTCGTCGACAACTCCCAGGAATCAATCGCGTTATCGAAACACTGGATCGCGACAGCATTAACGTGCGGGTTCCAGAGGAACATCGCTCTGTTTTGTTAGACGTATTACAACCATTCGCGGATATAATTACGACAGGTAACTGCGTTGGTGCCGTCAACAACTGCTGTCTCGAAATCCGTCTAGAGAAAGACATAATTGTTAATCGTCCACCTTATCGCTTGGCAATAAATGAAAGAGCCGCAGTACGTGACATAATTGACGATTTGTTAAGTAATAATATAATTAGGGAAAGTGAGTCGCCGTTCGCGAGTCCGATTCTACTGCTCAACAAGAAAGACGAATCTTATCGTATGTGCGTTGACTATCGGGAGCTTAACCGACATACAATAAAGGACCGATACCCGCTTCCGTTGATCGAAGATCAGTTAGATCGTTTAAGTAAAGGACGTTATTTTACTTCACTTGATATAATAATAATAATAATAATAATAATAATAATAATACTGCTTTATTGAGAGATATCTCAATGGCGAGGTTCAGCCAAAGCTGATCTTCCACCTAACCAATACAAAAAAAATTTTTATATTTAGTTTTGCTGAAGGATGGCACAACATATATATCATTTTCACGTAAAGCATATTTATGTCTTTTTAATTCAAGCTTTTCATATAAATATTGTGGACATCCGGTAGTTAATGTTTTGTATATGAGACAGAGAAAAAGTATTCTTACTCTATCTTCAATAAAATTCAAATTAACTTTGGAACGGTACAGGGAAATATGATCAAATTTACGTACACCAAATACAAATCTCAAGCAACTATTTTGCAAAAGATTAATTTTGTATTTGTCACCTTTTGTTAAATTAGGTACGTAGACGCATGAACAGTATTCTAGTAGAGGAAATATTAATGAATTGACAAGGCGAAATTTAACATCTGGAGAAAGCAATTGACGGTACTGATACAACGCTTTTAGTTTTAATTTAGCTGCAATTAACTTTTTTGTCAAGTGTTCCCGGAAAAGTAAATTTTCATCAACTAACATGCCCAAACTCTTGACCACAGTACTACGTTGTAGTCTTGTACCATTTAGTTCAATGCACGGAGATTCACTTGAACCATAGACAAGTAAAGAAGACTTAGAAGCATTAATTTGAAGTCCATTATTTTTTACCCAGGTGGAGAAGTTTTGAAGGTCAGCATTCACCAAGGTTGAGTTTTCATTTATCTTATGTTTATTCACCGTTGCTAGAATTTGCGTGTCATCTGCATATGCATGTGCCGTGCAAAACTTCAACACACTAGGTAAATCAGCAACATAAATTAAATAAAATAAAGGACCCAAAATAGATCCTTGTGGGACTCCTAGGGGTAAAGGGTAAAATTTAGAAAGAAGTGTATTAGTATTTGATGACATTGTAACCTGGAAGGATCTATTTGACAAGTAACTAGTGCACCATTGCAAAGCGCTCCAACCGAAATTATAATATTTTAACTTTGCTAAAAGCAAATTATGATCCACCATGTCAAAAGCTTTAGAAAAATCTATTTGAATTAAAAGGGTCGCCTTTGAATTATTATAGTTATGTAACATTTCATAAACTATATTTAAAAGACAAGTATTAGTACTATGACCTTTTCTAAAGCCAGATTGAGTTGATGGTAAAATATTTCTATCTTTGATGTAATTGTTAATTTGTTTACAACATATTTTCTCAAGTATTTTTGACATGGTAGGCAAAATGCTAATAGGTCGTAAGTCGTCAAATGATTTGACGGTACCTTGTTTAGGAATTGGCTTTACAATGGCTGTTTTCCAAATATCAGGGACAATTCCGTCAATAATGCTAGTATTAACTACATGCGTGATATGATCAATTATTTTTGGTAGTATAATTTGTATCATTTTAGCAGAAATACCGTCCTTACCAACTGCATTAGATGTAAGTGATTGAATTACAGTTTCAACTTTTTCTCTATCCACACAATTAAAACAGAAATAATTAGAGCTTCTACCCTCGTGGTAATTACAATTGTAAAAATCCAGTGTTCGTGGATTTATTGTAGTAGCGCTAATTTTTTCGGCATTATATTTTATATATTCATCCGGTTTTAAAAAACAATCCGGTATAGTGACTTTAGTTTCATTCTTAACTCCAACACGCCTCAAATTATTCCATAATTCTTTTGAATTGTTAATTTTATTATTAATATTATATAAAAGATACGCTTGTTTTTCACGACGAATTGCAGCTGTAGTTAAATTTCGTAGATCTTTGTAATATTTATACTTAGCTTCAGTTTTAAGCTTTTTGTAATTTAACAACGCTTTATCCCTTTTCTTCTGCATTACCCTTATAACTGGAGTAATCCATGGGCTGTATCTTTTATTAACATTAATCGTTCTAACAGGAGCATGTTTATCAAATAGAGAATTTATGTTTTCATTAAGATATAATAATTTATCATTTATGTTTTTTAAACTAAATATATGATTCCAGTCTATCTGATCACAGTCCTCATAAAAACAGTTCAAATTAAAGTTTTTAAAGTCCCTATATGTAATTGTTTTAGACGTGACACTACTTTTAGGAAAGTTTAAGGTGGAGTATACACAATCATGGTCTGATATATTACTTGTATCCAGCACCCCTGAATCCACACACATGTTACTGTCAGATACAATAACAACGTCTAGAAGGGTTTTTGAAATTGGTCTAGTGGGCTGATCGATTAATTGAAACATTCCATTTGTAGTTATTATGTCTACTATATATTTAGATTTATAATTAAGAGAGCAAGTCCACATTTATATCGCCAGCACAGACAACATAATCATATCGTGAATTGAATTCAGTGAGTAAAGGATCCAGAATTTCAAGGTCTTTATAATAATTTTCGTGTGGATTATATATAACTCCAAAACATATTGTGAATTTATTAACAATACATTTTATTCATAGATGCTCTAAATTATTTATGGTATTCATAAAAGTAGTGTCTAACACTGTAAAGGTGATGCCCTCACGAACATAGAATGCTACACCTCCACCTCGCTTATTAGTAGGCCTTTGTAAGCTTATAAATTCATAGCCGTGTATGTTAAACAATTGCGAAGGAGAGTTGTCACAAATCCATGTTTCAGTGAGGGCGATAACATCAAAATTGTGTTCTAGAATAAAATCTGTAACATTTAGGAAACAGGAGTTAAGAGATCTAACATTTATTTGTCCAAATGTAAACAAATTGTTGTAAGGGTCATTGACCGATTTATTTTCGACAGATGATTCTACCATTTTGAGCAAAGAACTACAATTTTATGCAAGACAGACAGGCAAGAGACAAAATAATTAGTTAAGTTTGGAGAGTGTATCAAGGTCTTTTATGAAGTGAGTTCTCGTTGATTCTGACTTTCTCGCATAAATTTTACAATTCTTTGTCCAAATAAATTTATATCCTTTGGGCTTTAGGAAATCACGTGCTTTTTTAAACAGGAGGCTATTGTCATGAGTCAAATGTTCATTTATGTAGATTTTATTGTTAGGGCCGTCAAAATTCAGGGTAGAAGTTGATAGATCCTTATTATTTCTCGTCGCTACCAAGAACTGATCTTAGATGTTAGAAGATCTGGAGTTATTTGATTTGTTGGGGGTAAGTCTATGAACCGCATCAATGTCACCGCTTTTAATAGACACACCCACTTTTTGTCCGATGTCGCAAATTAGATTGTCAATATTTTCATCTGGTTTCTGAAGAATATTATTGATGATAATATTGTTAATTTTAGAGTACTGTTCTAAGTTATCGAGTTTTTTATTTAATGATTTTATCTCGGATTTTAAAACTTGGTTTTCATTTATTATAACATCCATAGCTTTGCATTTATCGTTGATTAATTTTAGTTTAGATTCAAAATCACTAACTTTGTCACAGCAGAATGATATGGATTTCATTAAAGATTCGAATTTAGTGTTTATAATGTTTAAAATATCTTTTTTAAACGTTTTAAACAATGCCTGTAAGTCGGACGGTGCAGAGTCGTCGAGTATGTTTGAGACATTAAGGGACATTCTACTCGTAGTAGATTTAGATCTTGACGGCTGGCAGCAACTGCTACAATTCCATGATTCAGCCGCACTGGCATATAATTTAAATTTTTCTTCGGTGAGGCCCGCACAACTTGAATGAAACGGGGTAGAGCACCCAGAACATACAACACCGGGATATTTTAAGTTGACTCCCCGCCTACAAGCACCGCACTGGCGAGTCATCACGGGCAATTTTATTATGTTTAATTAAGCAAGCTACTTAAGATAAGTAAAAACGTGTTTTACTGAATTTTAAAATTTACACCAGTTTTTTAGATCTAGGTCCACTATTAGTATTATAAAGAACGCACAATTCGGCACACCACTTCACTGGAATTTACTGTACAAATTGATACACTTTTCGAATATGTACGATAAGAAAAAACCAACAAAAATAGTTATATTTACAGCACATGTGGCTCTACTAAATCTCAACTAAATGTGCAACGGTTGCACAAGCCCTCTAGAGCAAGAATGTCCCCTTTACCGAAGCGACACCCAGCAAGCACAACTCGCCAATGGAGACGTTGTTCAGATCCCGGAACAGTGTGAAGTTGGCACGGTCATTGATGGGGTGTGGAAAAAATTCACTTGGCTGTACCTACCTACTCCTGTACTTTTGGGTATGGACGCGATAAGAGCCTGGAAGATGACCCTCCGATTCGACGATCATCCGTTTCCCTCCACAAACGTATTGTGGTCGTTATCCACCCAGCCATGGCAACTAACCGAATCCCAAAAGTTAGACGCATTCCTAGGCACCGAACTACCATCATTTGAGAGACTCAAGGGCCCCACCAAACTAATAGAACACAAGATCCGACTCATCGATTCAACGCCTATTAAACAAAGATATGTACTGTGACGAAGTGCATTCGCCACAATGCATTTCTGAGCATCCCTATCCATTTCACACACACACCATCACACCGTACCTCTCACCTACGAAACCGCTACGTCACCAAACCGTCTAATTCCGTTTTAAACATCCTTAAACCCGTCCTATTCCCTAGCCCTATATAAATCCGCGATTTCGCGACATTGACACATTCAGTTCATTCATTCAATTCGATTGAGTTCTGCCTTCCGATTCCGCAAGTTCAGATTCACCGCGTTTTTCCGGTTACCGTAAGCAGCCGACCGATCTCCGTATCTGCCGCTCAAACCGAACAACAGCGCAGCGATCGCCGAGGTAAGAAATCAGTTTCTTATTTCGTCCCATGCGAGTTTGTGCCGTGAACTCCTTCCGAGGTCTCGCTCGTCGTTTGCTTCGTGCCTGTTGTCCGTACTCGTGTACCTGGTGTACTAAGACCTTACTGGCGTCCCGACGCTCTATTTCGGAGTATTCCATAGAGTGAAAGGGCGTTACATTTGCGTGGAGTCCGCCAGGACACCACCGTAACTCCGGTTACTTCGTGTCCGTCATCCGTCTTCGTGTACCTGGTGTACTTAGACCTTACTGGCGTCCCGACGCTCTATTTCGGAGTATTCCATAGAGTGAAAGGCCGTTACGATTGCGTGTATTTCACCAACACTCCACCGTGGCACTACGTCGCGTACATCGCGATCACCGCGTTTCCAGCGTCGCGACGCCCGGCGTCGTTGTCCGACAAATCCCAAATCCTGTTTGCCCGATACCATACCAGCTCCGCTGTACACACTGCCGTCTCGGCCGGGTCTGTATCTCAGCAACAGCATCAATAAAGAATCAGACTTTATTTTTTCAGCAATATTCCGTGTTTTATTTTTTCTACCCTACAACCTCCGACACAGCTGTCCGACCGATTGGCGCCCGAGCAACCCGCGCCAGTGTTTTGCTGCCGAGCCCGCCATAGCTCGTCACAGTACCACGTAATCCGAAGATGATGGAAATAATAAATATTGAAGTAGACCAAATGTTGCAAGATGGGGTAATAGAACCCTCGCCAAGTCCGTTCACCCACCGTTATTGTCCGAAAAAAGGATGACAAATATCGTTTTTGCATTGACTTTCGACGTGTCAATGAGGTAACCGAAAAGGATGCCTACCCTCTACCGTTTATTCACACCATTCTTGACCGACTCCGACATGCAAAATATTTTACCACGCTAGATTTAAAACATAGATACTGGCAAGTTCCGCTCACCGAAGCTAGCAAGCCCATCACTGCATTCACCGTCCGGGTAGGGGTCTTTTTCAATTTCGAGTCATGCCATTTGGTCTACACGCAGCCCCTGCCACGTTCCAACGATTATTGGATGACGTAATTGGCCAGAAAAGGAAAGCCTATGCATTCGCCTATCTGGATGATATTGTGGTGTTCAGTTCCACCTTCGAAGAGCATTTACAACACTTACAAGACATATTCGAAGAATTGCGCCAAGCTAATCTCAAGCTCAACACGGAAAAAATGTCAGTTTGCGAGAAATTCAATTAAATATTTAGGTAATGGCTCATGGATGAAGCGCGGTACAATATAATTTGCCAGCAAATTGAATTTCTGCTGAGGCTATAACGGAGCTTTCTGCAAATTATCTATAATAGTCTTCAAATTGTCCACGCCCATCCTGGCTTGACCCGTACTGGCGAATAAACGACCTAGGTACTTAAATTGCTGTATCACGCAGATGGTCGGGAGAAGAGAGCCTCCGATCTGAAGATTCGCCTCGGAGGATACAAAAAGCTTCTTCTTCCTCGGTACGCACCTTGTAGACAAGGTTGTACATTTTGTGACGTTAATGCTTAACCCTCTCCGTTTAAGAAATCTGTTAACGTAGTCGAGATTTGATTGAGTCTCCTCGGTAGTTGGTCCCATGATCAGAAGATCATCGGCATAAGAGATGGCAGCGACTTTGGCATCACCGATCTGAAGCCCGTACTTATGGTTGATCCCAGAGAAGTTCATCCATAATTATATTGAAGATGGCTGGTGAAAGGGGGTCGCCTTGTTTGACGCCACGGCAGATCGGGATTGGCTCAGTACGCTTGCCACCGCAGTGGTTGTACAACCATCGTACATATTACTGATCAAACATATTGTCCTGTCATGGACACCAACTCTTCGGAGAGCGCGCGGAATTCTATTAAAGGAAACCGTATCGAAAGCCTTTCAGAGGTCTAGTGTTACGATATTATATGGTGCCGTCCTGCTACGATGATCTTTAATAATCGTCTGGAGAAGTAAAGTATTCGCCAGACAGCCATCAATGGCACGGAAGCCCCTCTGGCTGCAATGAATCATGATGCAGCTCAGGCGTTTTGATAAAATTTTATTAAAAAGTCTTAAAAGCAGGGACGAGATGGTAATTGGACGCCAATTATTGACGTTCTCTAAGTCACCTGCTTTTGGTATAAGAGTGGTCCTGCATGCCTTGAGGCAGCTAGGAGCGTGTCCGGTGTATAACATTACGTTATATAGAACCACCAGGGAGCACGGGTTAACGCTTCACAGGGCGGGCACGGTTAGTCCAACAGGGCCAGGAGCACTAGGCTCAGTGTCCTTTATGAACTGGATAACGGTTTCCTTACTAATAGGGTGGTAGGTCATATCGGGACCATAATCAACTACGCTGACAGGGTGGTTGTCCTTAGGGGACTTATTACCTAGGATGTCTTCGTATTCAGCCAGTACCGCATCGATGTTCGGGAAAGCACTAGAGGTGTCGGGTGACTGCGAGTTGGCAAGAAGAGAGGCGACAGCCTTCTTGTCTCGCTTGTAAAGTTTTTGCCACTGTTTGAACGCCAGGGCACGAGCATTAGACGCCTTATTGCGTTTTTCCCTCTTAGAAGCACCACAAGGCGCAGATGGAACACCAGCACTGCTGGCCGGAAACCTAGCTTCCCTATTTCCCCCACCCTTCCTTGAGTTTCTTGGAGTCGAATTTAAAATTCCGAGGACTATGCCCTCCAAAAACATAGCAGGATCTTCACCATTAATAATTTTCGTCAGATCATCTGCATAGGTGGTATAATACTCATCACTAATCAAAGAAATAAGAAAATCCCTAACGGGCCTTTTTCCTTCGAATGAGTAGGTTGTAATCTCGGCGAAAGGGTAGGATTAATAATCCTCGGAGAGATGGGACTGTGAGATGTACAACCGATGTTGACATCCGTCTCATTCGTTACAGGAGAGCCAAGAGAACCACTGATGTAGGAAGACTGAAAGGAGAGAGAAAGCCGATCACGTGACATTTCAGCAGTAGGTGAAGAAGGTGGTGTATCAAACTCGGAATGGCAGAGCTAGTAGAGGACGAGTGCAGAGATAATGTTGGCTCGGGGGACTGAGATTCAAGATGTTCTAGAATAGCCTTGTAGCTTGCTAATTGGCGACGCTTCTTAATGGCGTCAGCAGTCCTCCGGGTATGATGGCTAAGAGCAACGTTAATTGGTTGCGTAAGGGGATTAAATCTAAACGCAATCTTTGGGTTACTCCGACGAACACTCTTACGAGGGTCCGACATTTTTAACGGTTCCGCTGCCGGGTTCTGGAATACACAAATCTTATATATATATATATATATATATATATATATATATATATATATATATATATATATATATATAAGTTAAGTAACCGTACTTTAGGTTCGCTTAAAAAAATTTATTTGTTTATTACAACGAAGGTAGATTCATTTAACAGATGTTTATTGTTCAATGTTTACAGTATAACTAACTACAATTTTCTTATTCTAATCTTATATACTACAGATAACATATGTAACAAGAGTATCTGGGAGACTGCTGGCGTCAGCGGGTCCCACTGGATGTGGTCATCTAACTCCTCCCTCCTTAAAATTGAGCGTCACCGGGTAAGTTCAGCTGGGGTCGCTCAGGATGGGTTGAACAGCTGGGCTGAAGTTCTATGTCCTGGTTCGAAGTTCTTGCAGGTTTCTTTGGATTTTGGAATTTTTTCCTGAGGAAAATAACAAGCAAAACAATAGCAATGATTAACAAGATAACATATAATGTTGCTATCGAGTAATCTGTAGCGTCGACGGCGTTGTAGTCTTCGACGTCTTCAAACTTGTTAATTGGTAGTTTGAGATCTTGAATGTTGTTCAGTTCAACGGTCATTTTTGGTATTTGGTCTTCGGTTAGTTGGAATTTGTAATCTTCTAATATTATTGGCTTTCCAAATGTTCCTTCTCTAAAATTTAGGTTTTGATTTCTAAATTTTATTTGACAATCATCTTCTTTAATGAGGAATATTCCTTGCAGTGTTCTAATTTCATCACCGCGTTCGCATGATGCATGGAGGGTTTCTTGAATTGGAAATACAATGAGAAATTGGTTTATTTCTTCAATTGTTTCTACATGGTTTCTTTTCAAAGTGATCTTCGTATATTGACAGTTCTTGTTATCGTTATGTAAGATGATGCTCTTTTCACAGGATTTGTCGTCTACTTCCTCTATCTTGTTTGGACAATGATAAATAGTTCCTTTAGTACATATGGCGTTTAGAGATTTAATTTCATCATCAGAAGATCTTAAAAAGTATTCTTTATTTGGAACAACAGTCACAAATTCAATATCATGTTTACTTGGGACAGGTATAAGACGATATAATTCAAAGTCTATATCATAATTAATTGGAATTTCTAAAAAGTAAGTAATTTTATCTGAATATAATTTACAATTTACTGTAATTAATTTTTCAATTTCGGGTATATTTTCGAATGTCGGTTCTAAGGGGAAACTATTTTTATAATTTTTATAAATCCTATTTAATTCAAAATGGAGATCTTTTATCTTTATAATAGTTGGGTGCATCACGTGTAATTTACAAAAAGTTAGCGAATTTTCAATATCTTGCAATATAGATAATAATATGTTAAACAAAGTATTTAACTGACCGTAAATGTCAAGGATACTGAACTTAATTAAATTAGGGGTTCCGTCAACAATAATACGCAACAACTGCTCTATTTTTACTTTTAATTCTAATTCATTATATTTAATTGTTTCAATAATTTTATTAAATTTATCAACTAATTGATGATTAAAAGAATATTGCTTCTTTAATTGTTCATTTAATTTATATTGATTATATTCTAAATGGGCTAATATTTTCTTATATCGTTTTTCATCTTCAGCATCTAAATTTCCAGTAATTGATTTTATTATAGATCCTAAGCCATCTATTAAACCTCGTTTTTGTCTAAACTTCTCATTATTAATAAATAAGTGACTAATTTTTTCATCTATTAAATTTTGTATATAATTAATTATTCTGTCATTATTCACAAATTTTGTTACGTTAATATGGTTTGTTTCGATAGTTTGTTTCAAGTTAATGTGTTGTATTTTCAAGTTATTGTATTGTTGGATAATAGGTTGTATCTCGTAAGAGTGAAGGAAGGTATGACGGGATCTTTGCAGTTTTGCTGGTCCTAGATTCAGTGTTAACAGTCCGGGGTTGTGAGTAATGTTCTTGATGTCTAGTCCGAGGGTGTACGTGAAGTACAGGGACCTGGAAGATCGGAGACTTTATTAATTTTTCTCGGTCTTTTTATATTTGATAGGTGGATTTTAGATTGTTTTCTACTATCTTTTGGGTCTGTTTTAATTTCTGCGGTTTTCAAAATTTTATTTACTGATTTAATTTTTTCCTTTTTGAATTTACTATGTTTCGTTTTATTTACTCTTTGTTTATTATGTACATAAACAGTTTCAGGAATTTTTGGTGAATCTTCACGATTTTGATTTAATTTATCCATTAATTTTTCTTTATTATTTCTTACACGTTCGTTTATATTTTTATAAGCCAGTTTAGTTTTTTCTCTATGATTTTGTACGTAATCCTGTGTTACTTGTTTCTCTAATTCCAAATCAAAGGGAGAATTTGTTTCAAAATGTCCGTTAATAATTTCTATAGGTTTTAATCCGGTTGATTTATGTGTAGTATTATTATAAGCTAGAAGAGCATAGTGTACTTTGTTTTCTATTATTTCGTTCTTAAAATGTTCTTGTTCATTAAATAATCGAATATGTTCCACGAGGGTCGAATGAAAACGTTCAACAAGTCCATTAGAATTTGGATGTTGTGAACATATGAAATGGATATCAATTTTGTGTAACATTAACATTTCTTTCAAAACAGTATTTTTGAATTCTAAGCCGTTATCTGATATTATTAATTTTGGAATACCATGATGTGAAAAGAACTTTGTCAGTTGATTAACAATTTCAATGGCATTAGTTGTTTTTACTTTATACGCTTGGGCATATTTGGAAAAAGCGTCTATTATTGTAAGAAATTTACAATTTTCTAAACTTAAAGTGTCAATATGAATGGTATCAAAAGGTTTATTCGGGGTAGGTGTTATATTATATTTCGGTTTAATTGGGTTGCGCTCATATTTTGATTTCAAGCAAACTTCACATTGATTTATATAATTAGAAATTGTTTTTACTTGATTTGGCCAATAATAAATTCTTTTTAATTGATGATGCGTTTCTTGAATACCGCGGTGGTTAGTCTTACTTTCGTGATAATTTTTTATCGTGTCAGAAATGTCGTCGTCACGTTCTACGTCTATCAGTTTACTATTACTTTTAACAAGATGTAATTCTGAATTTTTAAAATATTTTTGAATAACATTACTAAATTTTTCATATACTGGTTGTTCAAAATACAAGTAATATTTTACTTTAGGTACTATATAATTTTTAACAAAATCTATAACATCATTTTCGAAATTGTTTTGTGAAATTTGAACATTTATTCTCATTTTATCTGTATGAAGTTTTGTTATTTTTGGTGTAGAAGGAGAATGAATTACTTCACTAATTATTATTTGATTTTTCTTTACATTAACAGGTGATTCACTGATAGGTATGCCGGTTATCGGATACTCTGGGTTTGAGTGAATGGTCGCGTCGCTATCATCTGATTCCGAGTAATCATCGTTTCGTGTCTTATCATCTGTCTCCACTACGAGAGACTCACTATAATTTGGATTGTCATTATTTTCAAATTGTCTATTAAAATTATCCATATACTTAAAAAAGGCATCACAAGTAGTTTCGTCATTTTCGTTTGCATTTATTTCATAGTTAGGAAGGTTTTCTTCAACTTCAATGATTTTATAATTATTATCTGAGACTGTATTCTTACTTTCCAAATAAGTTTTATATTGAGTTATCAGGGGCTGACTTTCTATAATTTCAGGGTCGGTTTGAATAATATTTAAATTTTTACAAGGGATTCGGCTCAGTGCATCTGCATTCGTATTTAATTTCCTTTTTTTATAAACGATCTCATAATCAAACTCTTCTAATTTTAACCTCCATCTTACTAATTTTGAATTTGGTTCTTTCAATGAAAATAACCATTGCAATGGTTTATGATCAGTAATGATTTTAAATTTTCTGCCAAATAGATAAGGCCTAAAATATTTCGTTGCCCACACAATAGCAAGAAGTTCTTTTTCTATAGTTGAATAATTTTGTTCAGACTCATTAAGAGTCCTACTTGCATAGGCAATTGGTAAATCGGAACCAATCGGTCCTTGTGATAAAATGGCACCGATAGCGTGGTTACTGGCATCCGTTGTGAGGTTAAATGGTTTTTCGAAATTTGGGTATTGAAGTATTGGTTCGTTGACAAGAACGTTTTTACATGTGTTGAAACATTCAACATATTCCGGATCATTTAATTTTATTTCCGCGCTTTTCTTAAGGCATTTTGTCAAAGGTTTAGTTAATTGTGCAAAGTTTTTGATAAATTTTCGGTAATAACCGAGTAGTCCGAGAAAAGCTTTTATTTGTTTGGTTGTTTTGGGTATTGGGTAAGATTTTATTGCTTCGACTTTGTCCGGGTTAGGCTTGACACCTTCGGGGGTAACGACATGTCCTAAATAAGCGACTTCTCTTTTAAAGAATTCAGACTTGTCTAATTGAATTTTCGTATTTGCTTTTTTCAATCTTTCAAACACGGCACGTAAACTTTCGATATGCTCTTGTAAACTTGTGCTAAAAATAATTACGTCATCAAGATATACAAGGCAAATGTCATTTATTAAATTACGCAAAACATTGTCCATAACGCGCTGGAATGTAGCAGGGGCATTTTTTAAGCCGAAAGGCATTCTAAGAAATTCATAGTGCCCGTTTTCTGTGCTAAATGCGGTTTTTGGAATATCATCTTTGGACATTTCAATTTGATGGAATCCCGACGCTAAATCTAATGTTGTAAAATATTGGCATCTTCCAAGTTTGTCTAATAAGGTGTTAATATTCGGGATTGGATATTTATCGTCAATTGTTTTTTCGTTGAGTTTTCTATAATCAATAACAATGCGCCATTTCTTTTTACCGGACGCATCTAACTTTTTCGGTACTATCCACACAGGGGATGACCATGGTGAATGCGAGGGTCTAATAATTTTTTGACTTAACATTTTTGAAATTTGATCTTGAACTTCTTTTCTATGAACTTCGGGGTATCTGTATGTCTTAGTGTAGATAGGGAGTTCGTCTTTTGTTCTTATCTGGTGTTTTATTTCGTTCGTGAATGTGAGAGTGTTATCGTCTGTATGAAAAATGTCCGAATATTCTCTTATCAATTTTGTAATAGCTATTTTTTCTTCAGGGTTCATGTGTTCTGTACGAATTTTAGAAAAGTCAAAATTATTTTTTGAATTTTGAAAGAAATTTAAATTATTTATCTCGAATTTATGTAATGGTTCAGAAACAATTTTATTTGTTGTGTCGATGACACATTCCTTATCACTGGTATTAATGATAGGATAATAAATTTTGTAATTTTTTATATTTGCAATACCTTCAGGAATTACTAGATTTTCAATTTGGGTTTGTTTTACAAATATGTCACCATTTTCAATATTATTAATGTGAAATTGTACAATTGTTTCAGAATTAGGTGGAATATTGACATAATGTGGTTTCGATGAAATTTTGTGATACTGCATTTTAATTTCACGTGTTGGAGTAATAATAACGTCTCGTGTAAGGTCAATAATGGCTTCTAAAATTTTTAGATTATCTAGACCTATTAAAATATCAAATTGGCTATGAAAATCAAATAAATAATATTTTAAAGAGTGTTAGGTTTATTAAATAATTTTGAACACGGCAAAGATAAGCTGAATTTTTCTACAGTGGTACCATGAGCTGTTGTAATTTTATATGGGTCACTTTTAATTTTATTATTATAAAATTTACTTGCAATTTCTGGTTTTATAAATGATCGTGTGCTACCTGTGTCAATTAATGCTTTTAAATTATGTTCTGGTAAAATAACAAAAGGTAGTTCACTTTGATTATGTGATAAATTTAACAATTCAATATGGTTTCCGAGGCTTCTAACTCTAAAAAATGATTTTCATCATTTTCGGGTTCAGTATATTCAGTTTCTGATTCCGGTTCCTGAATAACAATATTTTCGTCGTTTATGTCACTTGTTTCTGTATTAAACAATTCTTCCGCAATGTAATTTTGTCTTATTTGTGGTAGTCTTTGGTTAAATTGTGTTTGTCGAGACATATTAAAATTGGATGGGCCTGGTCTGGTTGCGTTTGTCTGTTTTGTGCTGATACTCATGGGAGTAGGCTTGGTGAATTTTTGATTTGGATTTGGCTTGAATGCGTTAAATTGGGAAGTTTGAGGTTGGTTTTTTATGGGAAAGTTTTGTGACGATCGGTACATAAGTTGATTGTTAGGAAGATTTTGCATGGGTCGATATTGTGTTTGCGAAATATTCCTGGTTAATTTAGTATTATATTTATTTTGTGTACGTGAGTGATTTTCTAGTTGAAAATCGTTGGTCAACATATTAAGTGCAGAGTTCATATCTACAGGGTTTTTAGTGCGCATTAAATTACCAAGGGGATCTTTTAGTCCTCTTAACAAAATTCTAACAGCGTATTTTTGGAAATAACCAATTAAAATGGGTGCTTCTGTTGCATCAATGTGGGTTGTTATGTACGCGATTTGTAAATTTAGAATATCTTGTACTCTATTATAAAACTGAAATGCGGATTCATTTCCTTGTTTCAATTCCGTCATTTCTATATTCAATGTGTAACAATCGCGCTTGTCTGAATACGTATTAATTAACGATTTCTTTAAATCTGTCCAACTATTAATTGTGCAGCTTGCAATATTAGGTGGCGGCTTCGCCCTTAATTTTTGATAGTATACTTGACATCAGATATTCATTCTGAAAGTCTTCGGGATCAATTCTATTATAAAATTTTGTAACTAACTTTTCGCAAATTTCAATGAAGCGAGCTAATAATTTTGCATCTCCATAAAAATCTGGCACCATATCTAGGTACTCTTTTTTCAAAACGGGAGTTGCCATATTTGTTATATTTAAATTACTTATTTCTTCAATTACGTCTTCAAATGAAAAAGGAAAAGTATTATTTGTTGGCGAGTTACAAGAAACAATTGAATCGGTGTCTGTGTTCTCTGAATCTGAATTTGGCTGAATGATATCTCTAAACGACATGTAGTACTTACAGAACTATCATCAGCTTGTCCATGGGCTTCTGCGACGTATTCAGCGTGGCAGGAGTCTTGGGTATCGCCTGGCAGCTCTGTGTTCAGCAGGGCTGGAGATCTACGGTGATGCGCGATATGCACTCGCGATTTAGTAGTCTCTGCGATCACTTCGTTGTGATTCCCAGTAAATCGTTAAAACGAAACGGATTATTCAAATTTATTGATTCGTCTGGGAATCCTACCGACTGCGCCAGTTAAGTAACCGTACTTTAGGTTCGCTTAAAAAAATTTATTTGTTTATTACAACGAAGGTAGATTCATTTAACAGATGTTTATTGTTCAATGTTTACAGTATAACTAACTACAATTTTCTTATTCTAATCTTATATACTACAGATAACATATGTAACAAGAGTATCTGGGAGACTGCTGGCGTCAGCGGGTCCCACTGGATGTGGTCATCTAACTATATATATATATATATATATATATATATATATATATATATATATATATATATATATATATATATATATATATATATATATTTAATAATATAAACACACCACAGCAACTTTAGTTTTCACCTAGGGCTTAGGATCGACTGACTCGGGTGCAACGGCTGTTCACACGAAACTCTTCTCCACATCAGTCCTCCAGGGCCTCGCTGGAGTATTTGCTACTACCACCAAGGTCTGCACCAACGGCGGCTCCAGACATGCTCACGCCCAATCCTTCTGCGCTCACCGTTGCGACCATCCTACTCGTCGGGACCTAATAATGCTTGGTAATACATATAATAAACAAACATTTCTATTGTCCCAACGGTTAAGTATAAGTACAATGCTTCAGCGCCATCCATTTTCAGGGCTAGTAACTTCGGCAGGTGAGTTGTTACACACTCCTTAGCGGATTCCGACTTCCATGGCCACCGTCCTGCTGTCTTAAGTTACCAACGCCTATCATGGTATCCCATAAGCATCAATTTAGGCACTTTAACTTATCGTTTGTTTCATCCCACAGCGCCAGTTCTGCTTACCAAAAACGGCCTACTTGGCACCCATTGATTCAATCTCATAGCTTCACATAAGCAAGCCAGAGATCTCACCCATTTAAAGTTTGAGGTCGTTTCGACCCCAATGCCTCTAATCATTCGCCTTACCGTATGAAATTCATACATTATATAATACATCCGGGCACCAGCTATCCTGAGGGAAACTTCGGATGGAACCAGCTAATTAAGGTAGTTTTCTTAGAGAAAGAGTTTTTAAAAAATTTTACAAGAGTCTTTTATTTAGCATCCATATGCTTTGGCGACAAACAAAAGAACTGGTTTACAATACATTTTACAACTATATATAATATTTCCTTATCTCTAGACACAGAGCTTCATGTTTCTCTGGCATCTGCAAGTTATCATATATAACTCCTCCGGCCTTAGTGGAGAACTATGGGGTGTTCAGCCACAGGGTTCGATACGGTTTCTTCCTCAGGGGGTGTCCTGGGTTGTTTCTTCTTATAAAAATAATAAAACATACAAGATAAAATAATTAAAAATAATAAGAAATACAGTATAATAGTAAAGATACTAATTTTATCATAATGTATTGGCATCGTATCAATGTTATCTAAATTGTCTTTTTCTTTAGTAATTATTGCATGAATATTTTTCATATCATCCAAGTTAATTGTATCCAATTTAATTTCTTTAAAATTAAACATTTTATTTTTATCAGATTTTTGTAAAATAGGTAAGTTTGGTAATTGAATATTTTTAAAGTTAGATTTATAGTTTTGATAAGTTTTGATAACAATATTTTTAACTTTCACTTCACATTGACTTTTCAGTTCAATAAGATAACTGCCATTTATAGGAACATTGTCTATATTTCTGCCGCACTTTTGAGTTGCGACGATGCTGCTGGGCGCAATGATGATCCATTGGTTGCCTTCGATCCTTTGGATTTTGACATCTGGGATGTTGATGGGTACTGGCTCGCATTGTGAGGAATTGATCACATACTTCAGGAGTTGGACTTCACATGGAGCGTCTTCACTTATTTTCATGGTTTGTGTTTCATGACACAGGAATTCTTCTGGTGTAACCTCTTGACATTTTGTGTCGAATAATGAATAAGTTTGCTCATTTGTGATGAGGTACTTGGCACGTGGAATAATAGTTTTAAAGGATTTGTTATTAAGGACTGGTAATGAGTATAAATGATAGTAATTAAAGGAATCACTATCTACAATTGGAATTTCCAACAAAAATATAATTTGATTACCTTTTATATAACTTTTAATTTCAATAACTTTTTCAAAAAGCAATAAATTTTCTAGTGTCGGTTCAAATGGGAATCTATCTTTATTTAATTGTTCATTCATTAATGCGATTTCTGATAACAGATCTTTTGGTTCAATTATTGAGTTATGAAATGTATTTAATTTTGAAAAGGTAATAGCCACTTCAATTTTTTCTAGAATATCATAAATAATTTGTAAGCTTGAAGTATACTGTGACACAACAGCTTGAACAATTACACAGTTGGCTGATTCTGTAGATTTCATACGAGTTTCATTCATATGTTTTTCTAATTCTTTAATTTTTATATTTAAAAGTTGTTGGTTATTTGAAAGAGTTTGCATATTATTAGAAAATTTATCGACAGAGGATTGCAAGATTGTCATTTGTTCAATTTTAATTTTGTTTTGATTATTTAACAAGTTATTAATAGATTTATCATATTTTTCTGCATCATTTTGGTCAAGATTACCAGTGATCGATTTTATAATTGAGCCAAGTCCATCTATGAGTCCTCTTTTGACTCTATTTATATTTAATGGGTTTAACTGTTGTATTTGCAGCAAAACTTTATTCTCTAAGATTTTAATTATTTTATAACTATGTTGGTTGAATGTGGAAGTTTGGAATTCATCTTTTATTTTAAAAAATGTGTCTTTTAATATAGTATATTCTTTAATGATGTCGGATATATCAAATATTTGTACGAATGTCCAGTGGTCCGTCTTTAATTGTGCGTTACCCAGTTTCAGTGGTAATAGTCCTGGATTATTATTTAAGTTATGGAATTTAGGCATTTCTATGGTTGAGGCTAGGGCTGAGGTGATGATGAAGACTGAGGATCTGGAATAACACAAGGTTGTCTAAGTTCTTTTATGTGAATTGTTTCAATTCTATTTTTCTTTCGTTCACTTGTAATTTCTACTTTATTTCTATCTAACAGTTTTGTTATTTTATAGGGTCCTAAAAATTTTGCATTCTTTTTATTTCTATTCAAAGAATTTTGTTTGTATACAATTTGGCCTAATTTAAATTGATTATTTGTATCTCCTTTTACATTAGTTTTTGCCACTATCTTTTGTTTATTTGATTCTAATTTTTCAGTAACGTTTCGATAAACGTGTTTTAATTTCTCTTTATGATTTTCTACAAAGTCGTTATAAAAAGAATTTGGGATAAATATTTCATTAGGATTTCTCAAGTTTGTATGACCGAAAGCTAATTCGAAAGGCGTATAATTTGTTGAACTATGAATAGAATTATTATATCCTATTATTGCATAATTCATTAAGTCACAATTTTCATCAGAATGTGTTTCTTTCAATATTCGTAAATGCTCAATAATAGTTGAATGGAATCTTTCTACAATAGAATTAGATTCATGATGTAGAGGAGTTGTAAAGTGAATAATTATTTTATGAAGCTTTAGGAGTTCTTTTACTATATTATTATTAAATTCTTTTCCGTTATCTAGTACTAACATTTCTGGAATTCCGAAAGATGTGAAATATTTAATTAATGCATTACATATATGTATGGCTGTTTTACCGTCGATGTAGATTGCTTGAGCGAATTTAGTGAATGCGTCAACTATCGTGAGATAATTTCTATTATCATATGTAAAAACGTCGACGTGTACAATTTGGAATGGACGGGTCGCTGTCTCTGTTAACATGAGTGGAACATATGGTTTTTTCCTAGAGTATTTTTCTCGTTGACAAATTTCGCAGGCATTAATAAAATTTGTAATTGTTGTTTTCATATTCTTCCAGTAATAATTTCGTTTTAAGTATTCCAAACATTCGTTTATACCACGATGGTTTGTTTTACCTTCGTGATGCATTTTAATTAATAATATTTGTTCTTCTTGATCCGTAACGGTGTTTATTATTTTAGTACATTTAATTAATTTTGGCCCTTTTTCTGAGAATTTTTTCAAATAAACCTTACAAAAATCATGATAAAGCTTATCAGTATTAAAATACATATAATAACTATTTTTTGAATCAGTATAATTTTTTAAGAATTCAAATATTAATGTTTCATTATTATTTTCAGGAATTTTAACTTTAACAATTTTCTGATTTTCGTAATTATTATGAGTTACAGTTGTTTTATAATGTATATTTGGGAATACATGTATTTGATTAATTTTATTATTAATTATTTCATCTAATATTGTAATGCCATTATTTGTTGTATCGTTTGAACAAGAATGTTGAGTAGATATGTCTGAATCGGATTTTTCGTCTTCTATAACATCGTGGGTAATGTTAGATAGATTTTGGGTATGAGGAGGCTTTATCTGTATATTGGAGTGAATTTTAATTTTTGGTTTCGGTTTTTGTTCTGGATTTTTGCTAGTAGAAGGTACAGGTTGTAAGTCATCTAAATCAGGATTATAATTTTCTGCAAGATTTTTGAAGTATTCTACTACGTCATCATTTATATTACCAGGGTTATTTATGACAGATTCTGTTTCGATTGCATTAACTGAAATGCGAGAAAGGCAATCAGCGTTTGTGTTTTGTTTTCCTTTTTTATATACTATGTCATAATCGTACTCTTCTAATTTAAGTCTCCAACGGAGAAGTTTGGAGTTTGGTTCACTTAGGTTAAATAGCCAAGTTAGGGGTCGATGATCCGTTACGATAGTGAATTTTCTACCGTATAAATATGGTCTGAAGTGTTTGCAAGCCCAAACGATGGCGAGTAATTCCTTTTCGATTGTTGAGTATCGTGTTTCAGTTTCGTTTAGAGTTCTCGACGCGTACGCTATGGGTTTATCTCTCGAAATTTCTCCTTGAGAAAGGACAGCACCTACAGCGAAATTGCTGGCATCGGTGGTTAATATAAATGGCTTGTCAAAATCCGGGTATTGCAAAATAGGGTCGTTTATTAAAATTTCTTTACAAGTATTGAAGCTATCAATAAATTGTTTATCGTGAATTACTTTGGAATCTTTTTTTAAACATTTGGTCATGGGTTTTGTGATTTTGGCAAAGTCCTTTATGAAACGTCTGTAATAACCAAGTAAGCCAAGAAAGCTTTTAATTTCTTTCTGTGTCTTTGGGATTGGGAATTTTTTTATAACATTTATTTTGTCCGGGTTAGGTTTTACTCCTTCTGGTGTGATAATATGGCCTAAATCTTGTACAGATTTTTGAAGAAATTCAGATTTGTCTAATTGAATTTTAAAGTTACTTTGTTTTAAACGGTCGAATACAGATTTTAGACGTTCTATATGTTCTTGTAAAGAAGAACTGAAAATTATAATGTCATCTAAGTATACAAGGCATGTTTCGTGTTGTAGACCGCGAAGTACATTGTCCATAACTCTTTGAAAAGTGGACGGTGAATTTTTCAATCCGAATGGCATTCTTTTGAATTCATAATGACCGCTTTCTGTGGAGAATGCAGTTTTAGGTATGTCAGCGGGATCAACTTCTATTTGATGGAATCCGCTTGCAAGATCGAGGGTGGAAAAGTAATTTGCTCTCCCTAATTTGTCAAGAATGTCTGTAATGTTTGGCAATGGGTATTTGTCATCTACAGTTTGTTCGTTTAGCTTTCGATAGTCTATAACTATTCTCCATTTTTTTCTACCAGAAGCATCCATTTTTTTGGGTACTATCCAGATGGGACTTGACCAAGGTGAAACGCTATTTTGGATTATTCCTTGTTGCAAGATTTTTGAAATTTGCGTTTTCACTTCCTGCTTATGAACTTTAGGGAAGCGATATGATTTGACATGGATAGGAGAATCGTTTTTTAAATTAATTTTATGTCTTATTTCATTTGAAAAGCTTAACGGGATGCCTTCGCAATAAAAGATGTCTCTATATTCGTAACATAAATTTCGTAACGCTTCTTTTTCTTCTTTATTACAGTGGTCAATACGAATATTTTTTAAATTTTGTTTTAACAAATTTTCATAATCTACATTTACTTCTTCGTCTATTTCCATTTTTTCGACAAAATTCAATTCTACTGGATTTAATTGTTCTATTTCAAGGGGTTCTAAAATATTAATTCTTACGGGATTTTCTTTTATATTAGTAACGGTTGTATATGCAAAATTATTTTTAACTGTAACAAGCGCTTTTGGCATTTCTACAGAATTTCCAAAATTTGTATGATTCAATATTCCTATTCCGTTATTCATTTTTACAGGGACTTTGGTAACTAAAGTCATTCGTGGGGGTACAGTAATTGAATAATTTTGAAAAGTTGTCTGAGATTTGTTATTATTGTCAGGTTCAAATATAATTGGGATGTTTGCATTTGGTGTGGAAATTTGTTTAGTAGTTACGTTTACGTTGGCATTTAATTGTCTTAATAAATCTACGCCTATAAGTCCGTCATATTTTTTGCTAAATTGAAAGAGATAAAATTTATGAGTTTCAGGAACATTAAAAATTTCGAAAAGTGGGATTTCTGCTACTTCATTGTGGAATGAAATATCATGAGCAGTTTGTATGTTAAAATTTTCATTATAAATATAATTAGGATATAATTTATATGCAAGTTCAGGATTAATTAGGCTTTTGGTGCTACCAGTGTCGATTAGAAAGTTTGCGTTTATTTCAGGGATGTAAATATGGGGTAGATTTGCTTTCAATACATTTAGTTGTATTATGTTTGGTTCTCTTTGTAAGAAACCTTGGGAAAATTTTGCTCAATATCAGTGCTCTCGGGTTCATCTACATTACTATCATAGGTGTAACATGATCCGTCATAGTTAGCATGAGAGTGAGTATAGTCTGTCTCAGAATAATCATATACAGGATATTCATTTACATAGTTCTCATAACTTTCGTATTCTAAGGAATTCGGATTTTCATATTGGATTGGATTAAAGTGAATTTCTGGGTTATCATTGGAAACATTTTGGTTAAAGAGTTCATTGGATGTGAATGTTCTTTGAGGTTTAATTCTGGAATGGGCTGATGATGTGTCCATGGGTTCTGGGACAAATTCTTTTTGTTATTGGTTAAAATTAGGACGAGTAAAATTTTGTGGAACATATTGGGGTCTTGGTTGTGGTGTGAAATTTGTTGGACGCATGGGATTTTGGGGTTGACGTTGTGCAAATTGAGGTGGACGCCAATTAGGTTGATTGTTAGTTTTGAAAAATGGATTAGTTCTCATGGTCATAATGTTAGGACGTGGATTTTGTCTTGGAATATTCATTGGCAACTGTGGTTGCGGATTTGTGGGTAGATGTTGTGTGTAGGGAACATGTGGATTATGTGTTTGCATGTTTGGTCTGGTCGGTGTTAATCTTTGATTTGGTCTAAATGAAGTTTGCAAATTCAATGTATTTTGTTTTTGAATAGAGTATAGGAAGTTTTCTTCCTCAATTACTAGACTCATGGCTTTCTCTAATGAATCGGGACTTCTCAATCTAACGTTTGTTTGAATATTGGGTGGTAGACCTCTTATGTAGGTTTTCAATGCTAAATCATCATAATTTTTAATTTGGAGTGTTTTTTCAGCATGTGACATTAAGGATGTATTTAATTTTGCAAAAATCAAACTACGTGCATCTTGGCACCGCATGCCAAAATTATAAGGCGATTCATTCTTTTGTGGTCTTAGTGAAATTAAGTCTTGCACCAAACAATCTATGTTTCTCTGATCTCCAAAACTTAATTTCAAAGCTTGTTTAATATCTTCCCATTCTCTTAATTCGGTTCTTGACCCAATTAATAATTGTGCTCGACCAGTTAGCTTGCCCAAAATTGCTCTGGTTAAGAATTTACAAAATGTTTGGTCATTACTTGGAAATGATGTTATCAAATTTTGACAATTTTCAATAAATATATTTAATGTGTGTGGATTACCTTCATATTTAGGTATCGAATCTAAATATAATCTCAATAATTGATAGTCAACTGGTATTGGTGTAGTCATATTTTCGTCTATTAAATTTATATTATTTAATAAATCAGATAAATTATTTATATCAGGGGTTGACATAAATTTTTATTTTTTATAATATTTTTTATATATAAATGTAATTATTATTCTTTATCAGAATTCAAATTGTAGATCTTGGGTTTAATAAGGATTGATTTAATGGATTGAGCTTACTTACAGTAATGTTATCTTCATTACTTCTTTTCTTTTTTCTTATCTAGATGCCTTGAGGTTTGGACGATTCTTGTTCCGCTCCGAGGACTTCTTATTCTACGTTGTTTTCTGGCTTCCGCGATGTTTGTCTTCCACCAGGTGTTGTAAAATTTTTCTCTGCTCTCTCTCTTCCTCCTTGGTTCGACTGGTGTTGGTTTCTGTACCGATATGCACTCGATTCGCGACCGTTACCAAACGAACTTTTTCGGATTATCTGATTAATCGTAAAAACGAAAATTGCGTATGCGATATACTCAATTTCAGATATCCTACCGACTGCGCCAATTAAGGTAGTTTTCTTAGAGAAAGAGTTTTTAAAAAAATTTACAAGAGTCTTTTATTTAGCATCCATATGCTTTGGCGACAAACAAAAGAACTGGTTTACAATACATTTTACAACTATATATAATATTTCCTTATCTCTAGACACAGAGCTTCATGTTTCTCTGGCATCTGCAAGTTATCATATATAACTAGCTACTAGATGGTTCGATTAGACTTTCGCCCCTATACCATCTTTCGGTTACCCGCGTGTACGCTCTTGGTGCGCCGCAACTCGCAATGAGTACGCGACGCCCGGGGAATGCGGGGTAATATATAAATCATTACCCATCTTTCCTTTATTTATATGTATAAAACATAAATATTTACTTTCATTACGCCTTTAGGTTTTGTTTAAAAATCCCAATGACTTGCGCACATGCTAGACTCCTTGGTCTGTGTTTCAAGACGGGTCCTGTAATTACCCAAAACATAAACGCCGTTGACTGATGATAAGAAACTGTTTAAGAGCACTATAACTAACAATGCTATATTTGTAGAATCGGCATAAAATCCGAATTTCCACACATAATACAAATAATACAATATAAGCATTTGCTATAGGTTAAAACGTTAAACAATTAATTTAGCGTTTCATCATCAATACATACACTCGCCGCGTGCAACAAACAATGCTCTATCCGCACTTGATACACAAATAACTATTGCAACACCAGCTTGAGCAACTCTCTTACGTAAACTTCAACTAAGAGATCCTCACTGCCAAATCTTGATTGTAGACTATCTAAAGCCTTTTGGTAATTTTCTTTCGTGGGAGGAAAACTTTCTACAACTGCTTGAGCCCGCAAACCAGCTATGGTCGTTTGCAACAAATATTGAAATTTGTCCTCCAAAGGTATATCAGGATCGCAATGTATCTTTTGAAACTGGCCCCAAAATGGTAACCAATCTCTAATATCACCTCCAAACTTCTTGAATTCGATGGTGGGCAATTTGAATTTTCTAGATGCCCCTTGTACACTCATCTCTGTACCCATCACCGACTTTTGAGTGTCGTCAGTCTGAAAACATTTATTATATCGCTGTTCTAATCTCAAGAAAAGAGTTGAATACTCGTCTGATTTAGATACTTCCGCGGCTATAACTTCTTCGTTGTCTTTCTTCTCAAACATTTTGTCCAAGACCTCTCTGTCAGCATTCTTCAGAGACTCAAATTTGTCACTCAAAATTCTCCATTTAACTTGTGTTTCCTCCAAGTCAATTAGCTCTGCAGCCAACAATTTCTCCAACTCGTTAGCGGTCTTCGTGAATAAGGTTCGTATAACTGATCGAATCTCCTTAGCGTCCGCCATCCCGTGATCAGTGAAGTCGATGGTCTCTGGTTTGTTATATTTGCTTGAACAACCTCAAATCTTTGTTGTTTAAATATAAAATTGTTTCTAACACAACGTTGGATTCGTGTAGAATTCTTGCAAATGAATTATTCGTACGAACATGATTAGCCCGTATCCCAATTAGACACACGGCCCGTACTTCACGACACTGTTCGCTACGAAGTAAAATACTCGTCAGACTATAGGACTACGTCCTGTCACGGTCGCCACAATGTTAACACACCATCAACTATCCGTCGATGAGCGTTATTTTCAATAAAAACTTTGAAAAATTAGTTTTGACAATTTCATTTATTTACGAACAAGATTGACATATATTTCACTTATTTTTTTCTTTTTAAAAATAAATTAAGAAGGCATTCAATTATAACAATATATTAAATTAACATCTAGATATCTATACATCTCAATCAGTGCCAATTGCACCAACAAGAATCTACATCCTTGCCGTGCAAGGAGAAAGAAAAGGAAGAGTTCTATGTGGCAGTGACAGTGGAGTGTTGCGAGAATTGGAACGCGTGTGATTTTCCTACAAATAACGCACGTGAGAATGCAAATTCCAAAAGGGTTATAATACCCTTAACGGGGTATAAATTATCTAAAAAAAAAAAAAAAAAGAATTTCGCGAAGGAGAAAGACGGCGTTGGGCCGAGTTAACAAAAAAAAAACTGTATAATTTTAGTGTTTTATGTTTACTGTGAGTGTGTTAATTTTAAAATTGTATAATTTAGTATTTTATGTATAAGTAGTTTATGTAGTTTAATTGTTTGTTTATATAATATATGTATTAGAATTAATTTGAAAGTATAAAATAAGTATATAAATAAAATATAGTTTATTTAGTATTTCTAATTTTTATTTTATATTGTGTTTACCCTTACTGATTTTAATATTTTCAGTTCAGAAATTTTGAAATAAAACTTTTGTTCTATAGTGCAACGTTATATCTTATCAAATTGAAAATATTCAAGTTAATAATATAAAACAAGAATTAATATGTAAATGTAAATAATTTATAATAGAAAATTCTGACGTTACTTTTAAAATAGATAAAATAATTGAAACAAAGGACAGGGTGACAGAAAGAGAAGATGCTGGCCCAGTGGAGAGGATATAGCGCTAAATTCAATTTCCGGATACCAGTTAAAAATATACAGTATCTCAGTAACGATGCCGAAAAAAGAGTTTTATATGACGCTGCCCAGCAACAGTTCAATGCAGTATTTTCCTGATAATAAAACGACACTGTTTACTACACAATTACCACAGAATGTACAACTTAATGGAGAATGGGAGGTTGCATTAGCCGAAATTCAGTATCCATGCACATTTTATACCGTATGTGAACACGAAAACTATATTAATTATCATTTGAAAACATTTGGAAAGATGGAAAACCGAAAATTCATAAAAAGGAAATACGTATAACCGCTGGGTATTATAGTAGTGTAGACGATATAGTCACTGCGATAAACCAACATCCTAAGCTAAGTACCCATATTAATATCGAAATTGAAAGAGACATCAACCGAATAAAAATAAATTTTATAAACGATACAATTATGTGTTTCATATAATTATCACCAAAACTTTCACAGCAACTAGGCTGTGAGCCAGAAACCGATCTGTTTACACAGAGGGTAACATATTATAAGTCATCTAATCTTTATCATGGTATTCAGCCAAAAATGTTTGTGTATTGCGATATTGTTGAACAGCAGTTTGTCGGGGATGTCCTCGCACCGCTCCTGAGGATTGTACATGTAGATATATCAAACTATATTCATGGTACTAGTAAAATGACAACATTCTCTCCGTATCATTATATTCCCATACTTAGACGAGATTTCCAGAATATAGAAATTGATATAAGATGCGTAAAAGGAGAGCCTATACCGTTTCAATTTGGAACTTTAAATGTTACATTACACTTTAGACGTTGTACAAAATGATTTCTGTTATGTTAAACTAGATATGTATATCATTATATGAATAGAGAAAAATAATGTAACAATACCAGTTGTTTTAAAATAATTGTACTATTCAAGTGTCAGTAAAATTTCATAATAATTATTACGCTTTTAATTTGATTAGAATATATATATATATATATATATATATATATATATATATATATATATATATATATATATATATATATATATATATATATATTTGTAATTTATAACTTTTATTCTATAGTGAAATGTCAGATCCTATTAAATTCAAACATCCCTTTAACGCCATTATAGCCGGACCCTCGGGCAGTGGTAAATCGTATTTTGTTGTTAGCTTCTTGAAAAACATGATCAACATGTGCGACTGCGACACAGTATTTCTAAAAACCACCTGGTTTTATAGCACTTGGCAAAGTTTATATAATACATTACCTAATGTACACTTTCTACAAGGTTTACCGGATATGGATAATTTTGACGGTAATAACCCACAATTGATAATAATAGACGATCTTATGCGTGAAACAGATTCGCGGGTAGTTGATATTTTTACAAACGGTAGTCATCACAAAAATTTATCTGTATTTTTCATTACCCAGAATATATTTAATCAGGGGAAAGGTCAGCGTGATATATCGCTTAATGCTCATTATATAATTTACTTTAAGAATCCTCTAGATAAAGCACAAATTTTACATTTATCGCGACAGGTTTGTCCGGAAAATACAATGATACAATAGTGCCTGAGGTTATTATGTAACTATGTCTAAAACGTTAACCAATAACGCAAACTTCCTGCGTGCATTACATTCATTAAAACCAATTCAACGTACTGTTTTGCTGAAAAACGCAGACAGCAATAACGTTCGCTGTATCTGTGAATGTATACTCAATATTCTGCGGGGTAAAGTTCCACTAAATAAAAAACAACGTACTAATCTGGGACGTCATAAACAAATTTTACGTAAGCTTGTGAAACGAGGAAATAATTGGAAACAGAAGAAAAATATTTTAGTTCAGTCAGGAGGAGCTTTTTTACCATTGTTAATCGCCCCGCTTATTTCAGGTGTATTAAGCAGTATATTTAATAAGAGTTAAAAATGGAACATGCTAAAAAATATGCTTTAATTACACCAGAAGCATTACATCATCTTCGTGAAAATACCGTAAATAATAATAATAATAACAATAATAATAATAATATAACTACACAGCTTGATGAAGATATGAAAAAAGTATTAAATTTAAAAATTTCTGATTATGAAAAATGGACCTTGAATCAAGAAACTCTTCAACGATATCTTCATTTTCAAAAACAATTACGTGAGCCTGTCAAAATTCCTCTTATTAACGATACCATAGCAGTCGACACCTCTAATGAATTAAAAGAACAATTCTTTACCGAAAACATATCGTAGTAAGGCAAATATTTTTTTAAATATACTCAAATGAGATTAAAATAATACGTGGGATAAACCCGGTTTAGTCAGTATTAATAATAGTGAAATAGCAGATTCGAATAATACCGATTTAGTTGGTGACATCATTAGACCGAGGAAGGGTAGTAACCCTATGGGCTGGCAGCAATTTTCAAAAGCGTTGAAAAAAAAAACAACATTCCTAACGAGTTAATTGGAAACCCTCGCAGAAGAAGAAAATTTACTGGTACGTCTCCGCCCTTTATTCGTAGTAATAAAGAGAATACGCGTAGTGTTATACACTCATCTTCGCACAGCGTTATCTGGGAATCGTTTAAATTTAAAAAATGAATCGTACACTGGCAAATATTTATTTCGACCCTTCACATGCTGATGGCTTTACAGGGTTAGCGAATCTTAAAAAATCAGTTAAAGGTAAATACTCCACTGACACTGTCAGAAAATGGTTAAGTAGCCAAGATGCATATACTTTACATAAACCGATACGAAGAAGATTTCCCCGAAACAAATACAAGGTTCACAATATTAATGATTTATTTCAAGCCGATATACGATATGAGAAGTCTTAGTAAATACAATGACGGTTTTAAATATATTTTAACTGTAATTGATGTATTTAGAAGATTTGCTTGGGCAATACCTCTAACTGATAAGAAACCAGGTACTATCATTAACGCATTTAAAAAAATATTTAACGATAGTAATCGTATACCTATATATCTACAAACAGACAAAGGTACGGAATTCATAGCGAGTAGTGTACGGAGATTTTTGCGTGAATATGATATTAAATATAATGTTGCACAAAATCCTGATGTTGAATCTTGCTTCGTGGAACGATTAAATAGAACTTTAAAAACCAGAATGTATCGTTATTTTACACGCAACAATACGTACCGATATATCGACATGCTGTCGGAACTTTTAAAAGCATAAAATAGTACCTTACATTCGTCAATCAAAATAGCACCGGAAGATGTAAATGATAGCAACATACTATACGTCTGGCGAAATCAGTATAAAAATGACAAAAACATTAAAAAAATTCTACCTAAATTAGAGGCTGGAGATACTGTATGTATATCGAGAGAAAAACATTTTTTTGAAAAAGGCTATACGAGTAACTGGTCCGAAGAGATATTTAGGATTAAAACCGTAATTAAAAGACACCCTCCCGTTTACAGGCTGGAGGATTTAAATCAAGAAAACATTGAAGGTGTATTCTATGAGCCGGAATTACGGAAAGTTTATATAAACACTGATGATGTATTTAAAATTGATAAAATAATTGAAACGAAAGGTAAGGGTAGCAGAAAGAAAGTACTTGTCAAGTGGAAAGGATATTCTGATAAATTCAACTCTTGGATTCCCGCAAAAAATCTAAAATATCTCGGAAAAAATATCTAAAATTGAATTTTATATGTTTCATCTAGTAATGGTTCAATGAATTATTTTCCGAACAATAAAATATATCTTTGCACCTATGTTAAGAACTTATACATGTTGACATTTCAATTACAGTTCTAGTAAATAGGTAGCATTTTCTTCACTACACTACATTCCTGTGCTAAGACGAGATTTCCAAAACATTGAAATCGATATAAGATGTGTTGAACGGCGGTCAATACCATTCCAATTTGGAACTTTAAGTGTTAAGTTATACTTTAGATGCTGTTCAAAATAAAAAATTGCCCCTATCAAATTTATTATAATCATCAGGCAGGAACCGGTATTGGCTCGATTGTTTTTCGAGGTTCTGCTTACCAGCGCGGCCATGGGCTCGAGAGCTTTTTTAGTGGTTTGTTTAGAACAGTCTTACCAATTCGTCCCTCTAGTTCTTATTTGTTCCATACAACATTTTTTGAGGTATTGAGTTATTATCAAAAATGAAGTATTTCGGTCTTATTTGTTCTACATAACTTTTAAAATATCTTAATTTTTCGCTCAATTTCGAGAAACAGAATATTAATTTATTCCCTTTAACAGAAATCGTTGAAATTTTTAGTTCTTATTTGTTCCATATATCTCAACCAATCAAAAGACATGATTTTGCGGTATGGAACAAATAAGAATTAAATGAAGATAAATACGCAGTTGTTTTGTGTGTTTCGTCATATTGTGCTCGCATAAAGTATTTAAATCTTTAATTATAGCAGTAGCAAATGATAAGTTTAATGTTATTACTTGTAGAATGAGTTTAAATAGTAATGTTAGACGCAAATTATTTTGCTATGATGATGATTATCCACATGTTGAATCACCGGCGCCTGATATTCCTATTGAATTGCGAGAAATGTTCGATAGCGATGATTCAATTTTCAAAATTGATGAATACGACGTACAGAACGAAGAGATAAGGTGTATTTTAAATATAATTTTATTGTATTTTAGTAATAATTAGAAATTTTTATTAATAGATCTGTGAACAATTCAAATAAAATGGAAAGTCCATTACCATCTACATCGGTATTTTTTGATAGTGACGATTCTATTAAAGATCCTGATTATGAACAGCCAAAAAGAAAAAGAGTTTTGCTTGTAAATTACTCTGACAGCAATGAAAGCTCTGATGCAAGTACTAGTGTTGGGGAAGAAATTCAGAATGAGACAGGAAACAAAACTGATGAGAAACAGAAAACAAGAAAAAGGATCCGTCGACCAAAGACCTGGAAAAAAGATATTAAGAAAAATTTGCGTGAAGGAGGTAAAGAATATCAGGATGATAAAGGAAATATTCATAAGGCAAAAGAAATGAGCAGCACTTGTGCGAAGGCATGTTCATTTGATGGTCTAACGTTAATAAATTCGGTGGAAAGACAAACAATATTTACAAGATTTTGGAAATTAAATGATGAGAAAAAGAACCATTTTTATTCAAAATTTGTTGAAAGAAGTAGTCCTAAAAGAAGAGTGATAAAGAAGGCAAACAAGAACAAAGAAGAGACAGAGGAAGAAACAGTTGTAAACTATATTAAGAAAAATACTTTTAAATATTATTTTGAAGTTCTTGGAGATAGAGTTCAAGTTTGTAGAGATTTCTTTTTAAGTACGTTAAACATAAGTAAGCAAAGAATATATTACTATTTTAAAACACATCACTGCAATCTATCTGGCATTGCTTTAACCCCTAATAAAGGGAAACATATTAAGAAACAAGTACCAGAATTACATATTCAGGGTGTAATTGATCATATTAAATCTTTTCCATGTATTGAAGCAAATTACTGTCGCGCAAAGTCAGAAAAATTATACCTTGAACCAGGATTAAATATTCAAAAAATGTACCGACTGTATCTTATGAGCAATTACGTTATTAATAATCAGCCAGTTAAAGAACATAAGTACAGAGAAATTTTTAACACCAAATTTAATCTTAGCTTTTTTGTTCCCAAAAAAGACCGTTGCGATATTTGCGAAAAATTTAAAATGCTAGACACGCCAACTGAAGCTAAAAATATTGGAATGACCATGCACAAGGAACATAAGCTGGAGTCTAAAATTAATAGAGATAAAGATAGATCAATATCAAAGATCAAAAATCCTGAAATTGCTGTAAATTGTTTCGATCTTCAAAATGTTTTCATTATCCCTAAAGCTGAAGTCTCCAATTTTTTTTACAAACGAAAATTTTCTGCATTTAATTTAACAGCACACTGCTCATTAAACATCACTACATACTGTGCCCTTTGGCACGAAGCTATTGCTAGCAGAAATGGGAATCATATTGCTAGTGCCTTAGTGAAACTACTCAAAGCAATTACCGCCAGTAACACTCAAATAAAAGAAATTATACTTTGGTCGGACTCTTGTATTCCACAAAATCGTAATTCTCATATGTCAGTGGCATTGCAATATTTTCTACATCATAATAATATTGACATCATTGAACACAAATATTCGGAACCGGTGCATAGTTTGGTGCAGGAATTAGACTGTGTATATAGTAAAATTGAGAAACATTTAAAACATTTAGAATATTATAGCCTAGAATCTCTCTTGAGAGCCTTACTTTCTATTAATCCCGGTAAAGCACCTATCAAAATTTTTCAAATGAAAAAGCAGGAATTTTTAAATTTTCAGTCTGTAAGTAAGGTTCTAAAGTATAACGAGGTGCCTTATTCAAAGGTAAAACACTTTCTTTATCAAAAATCTAAAAATATGCAAATTTCATATAAAACTAAATATAATGCAGAAAATTTTTCTATTGTTGAATTACATCGAGACATCACTCCTAGACAAAAGAAAAATTTCGAGAAACAGAACTCCAAGAAGTATGTAGCTACGTGTCCAAATACTTTTGAAAACATTTCGGTAATACATGAAGCTGTTCAATTAAATAATTTGAAAAAAAAAAGATCTTCAATCTATGTTCCCCTTTATGCCCAAACAGGACATAACATTCTATGATGCTATGTTCAAGCAATTTAAGAACATTATTTAATTTATCTTTATTTTCTGTGAAATGATGTAATAATTTGTATGAAATATACATTTATTTTGTTAATAAATAATATTTAAAAATACTATTGTGTATTGTAAATTATATACCTATAACGTATAACATATGGAACAAACTTGATCTAAAGTAGTTTACGAAATTTATATAGAATTTGTTCCATATGAAAAAGGTTTTTTTAAAATTATTAATAATGCGAAATATATTTTACAAATGTTAATACGAAAATATGTTCATCTTTATGCTATCTTTCAATATGTAAAACAATTTAAATGCATATGTAACTCTAATGATAAAATATTTGATCTTAAACATTTAAAGTTGATTATCTCGAAACTAACAAAATGCGTATGGAACAAAAAAGAACTAGAGGGACGAATTATAAAAAGAGGAGCGAGTGCAGTTGGTAAAGAGGCACTCAGAACAGGCGTGAATTTCTTAGGAGACTTGGGTGAAAACCGTCCTGTAAAAGAAGCGTTCCAACAAAGACTCTCTGAGGCAGGAAATAATTTGAAACGAAAAGCTGAATCCAAAATTGATACACTTATGACAGGCTCTGGTTATAAAAAGAAGAGAGCGTCTCTAAAACGTAATCACTCGCGCTAACAGGCTAGACGTGTGAAGAACAAAATAAATAGAGTTCTGGACGTATAATAATAATTCTTTATGTAGATAGCCGTAGGCTAATTAATACAAAAATTACAATTAACTTGACAAAGAATACTTATATAATAGTACATTCTTTTATAAATACGTAATAATTAAATATTTATACATTATTGCTTAATTATATATTCTTTTAATTTTCTTTTAAATACCTTTATATTTTTGGTGTCTCTTATATCACATGGTAGTATGTTATATCTAATCAATCCTTTACAAAACATGGAGTTACTAGTTTGACTCTTGTTCTGCTTTCTTACATAAAAATTATTTACTTGCCTGGTTTCGTAGCTATGAATTTCTAAAGTTAAATACAATTTATTTGACAGATATTCAGGAACCTTTTTATTAATCATTTTATAAATATATAGCATCGTTTTAAATTCTATAAATTGTTTTACATTCATCCAATTTAGGGTTTCTAGCATATATATTATCCTCGTACTTTTCCTGCATTTTAGAATAGTCCTCATAGCTCTGTTTTGGAGAAGTTGTAATTTACTTACATCAGTTTGATTACATAAGTATAAGATAGTACAGCAGTATGTGAAATGAGGTAAAATAATTGCATTATATATTAACATTCTACACCATATCGAGAGATTTTCACTTACTCTATACATAAAGTTAATCTTCTTAGAAATTTTTTTACATAAGTAATTTACATGCGCACTAAATTTCAATTTTCTATCTATAATAATGCCAAGATATTTCATCTCTTCTACAAATTCCATACTTTTGTTACCAATACTTATTATAAGATTATTATTATTGACTAAGTCTTTATATTTAACATCAGTAGCAATAATCATAGCTTTAGATTTGTTTACATTTAATTTCAATTTGTTAAGATTTAACCATTTATATACCAGATCGAGCTCAGTGTTTACAGTATTTATTAGCTCATTACTATCTTTGGAGTTATAATAAATTAGCGTGTCATCAGAAAATAGATGGATTTTACATTTATTGACAACATTTGGTAAATTATTTATATAAATAATAAATAATAATGGTCCCAAGACACTCCCTTGAGGTACACCCATATTATTGTAAATTTCACTAGATATAACATTATTAATTTTAACTCTCTGTCGCCTATTACACAGGTAACTCCTGAACCATTCTAGTTGTGTGTCTTTAATACCAAAATTACTCAACTTCTGCAATAGCTTATCATGGTCTACAGTCTCAAAGGCTCTTTTAAAATCTAAGAACACGGCACAGACTATATCATTTTTATCAAGACTTTGTTTCCATTCATTTATGACACAGTTTAACGCAGATTCGCAAGAATGATCTGTTCTAAAACCTGACTGGACGCTTGTAATTAAATTATTGTCATTGATAAATTTTATGAGCTGTTTTTGTACCACTAATTCTAATACTTTTTCACATGCCGGTAGCATATTTATTGGCCTGTATTCATCCACATTTTTCGTACCAGGTACTTTAGGAATGGGGCGAATTGTTGAAATTTTCAATTTTTCTGGAAAAACTCCATGCTCTAGTGAGCTATTAATAAAATTTACTAATGGATACCCTAATATATGAAAAAACTCTTTAATTAATTTAAAATCAATATCATCAGCACTTTTTTTATTTTTCTGAGAAAATATAATTGATTTTAATTCAGCTAAATTGATTGGTACAAATTCAAATAAGTTATTGTTAATTATTTCCGCATTATCAGTTAAAGTATTAGTACTGAATGTTGTACCGATACTGTTAATAACATCTTTTATACTGTTTACATAATATTCATTGAAGACATTAACAATATCATGTGGTTCTTTAACATGAGCTCCGTTGTGAAAAATAATAATAATAATCTAACTATGGCTTTTCTACATACACAATCATGCGAGTGTATTAAAACTGAGCTTGATTTATTTTCATTGCCACCTACACAAACAAGTATAGAAAATAGTCAAAGGGTTAATTATAAACCATTATCATCTATAACTGAAGATGGACCGGTTGAATTTGTAGTGCCCGGTCAGAGTGATGAATATTTAGATTTTTCACAAACTATGATACACTTACAAGCAAAAATAATTAAATCCGACGGTGCGGCTCTAACAGCCGCTGATACTGCAGTTGGTCCTGTAAATAACTGGCTTCATTCCATGTTGTCAGGTAGACGTATGTCTTGTTTGTTTCACCTCCAAACAATACATATGCGTATCGTTCATACATTGAAACGTTATTGAACTATGGTAGCGATGCTAAAAACTCGCATCTCACAGCATCATTGTGGTACGCTGACGATTCAGGAAAAATGGATAAACTAACTAGCGATAATAAAGGTTTTGAAAAACGAAAAAAATATACAGCATCAAGCCATGAAGTTGATTTGATGGGACATCTATACGTTGATATTTTTAATCCAGAGAAATTTCTTATCAATGGCGTTGAATTGAGAATGCGACATGTTCGATCCCGAGACAGTTTCAATCTTTTATCCGGATTAGAGAATACGAATGTGAAAACTTAAATAACGGAAGCTACATTACTTGTACGACGAGTAAAATTAAATCCTAGCGTCTTACTAGCCCATAACAAAGCACTACAGTTAACAACCGCTAAATACCCCGTAACTAGAGCCGAGTGCAAAACATTGACAATTCCGGCGTCGGTGCAGGGGAAGTCTTTAGATAATGTGTTTCTAGGCCAGTTACCTAAAAGATGTATTCTAGGATTTGTATCGAATAAAGCTTGTCTTGGAAGTTATGATACAAATCCGTTTAATTTTGACCATTTTCAAATTAATTTCTTATCACTCTGTGTAAACGGACAGCAATTACCATCAAAACCATTGCATTTAAGTTTTTCAAACGTTCAATCTTATATTCAAATGTACAATACACTATACTCTGGAACAGGAATTCATTTTTCAAATGACGGGAATTGTATTGATAGAGACAGTTTTCCAAATGGATACTGTCTGGCGGCTTTCGATCTAACACCAGACTTGTCGGCGAATACGATGAATCACTGGAATTTAACACGTCATGGCTCTGTACGTGTCGAGGTTGGATTCGGCGAGGCTCTAAAAGAAACCATGAATTGTGTTATTTATGCAGAATTTGATAATATTATTGAAATAGATCGATTCTTGGAAGTGTACACTTCCAACTAACTTTTCATTACAAAATGTAATTATTTAGTGTTAAAATTATTTTTATATATTTAACTTAACTTCAATTTCAACATGAACTGACTACATTCAAATATATTTTGTAATTTAAAATTAGACCTGAAGATGGCTGTAACCACAGCCGAAACGACGTCAAAGACGAAATAAATTTAAATAAATTTACTTAAAGCCAAGTCATCCAATAACTACATAGTGACTTATTACTATTTTCCTTTGAAATAGATAAGGATAGAAATATTATTATAGATATATATATATATATATATATATATATATATATATATATATATATATATATATATATATATATATATATACATACAACTTAAAGTTTTATTTATAGTCGCTGTGTTTTTAAAAACTTTTATTTTGTTACTAACAAAAGTACAATTTAAATTCAGATGTTTTCCGTTTAACAGTTCAACTAAGACTAGTTACAATATAACATAAAATATTCTACGACAACTACAATCTTATCTAATTATTCTAAAAGGGGTGTCATGTTGCACCGTGGGGCAGTGCTGACGGTGCGGTTCCCATCTTCTGGAGCGATGTAACTCCTCCCTCCTTAGAACAAAGCTCCCCCGGGAAGTTGAGATTCTTCTGGTTCGGCTTGGTGGTTCTGTTGATTTCGTTTAACCAATTTTGCAGTTAAACGTTTACATGAAACATAAATAATTGTTATAACTATTCCAAGGTATAATAATATTGTCCAAATGTTAAGTGAATAATATCTCGTTAAATTTTGTTTAATTATTGTAGGAGTGTGGATTGGAATATCTTCAAGTTTAATTTTCTTTAATTTAATGGTTATGTTTGATATTTTATTTTCACTAAGTTTAAAATTTAGTTTTGGTAATATTAAAGGTGTTCCAGATGTCTTCTCCAAATAATTTAATGTTTTTTGTTTAAATATAATCGCACACTTATTTCTTTTATTAGGTATACACCCACTAATGTTTTAATGTTTGTGTTATCCGGGCACTGGACCGTGATTCTTTCTTCTTCTGGAAATATTCCCAAGTATTGGTTAAATAAATAAAAATAAATATATCATCACGCCTTTTACCCATTATGGGTGTGGCACTCTGCTTACGCAGATCTCGGTAAGTGATATATTTTTGCTTATGAAGTGCGGTTACCAGCCGTCAAATCATAACCCCCAAAGATGTTAGTGGAGGGGGAACCACAGGGGTAAATTTAAATTGGCAACTGTCAGGTGTGGGATTCGAACTGAGGATCTCACGATCCACAGTCCGAGGCGTTACCACGGAGCTATTTACCCCATATTTATTGGTTAATTTCGGGAATAATTTCGATGTGTGGTTTTTATTGATTTCTAATTTTGTGAAATGGCATTGGCTTGAGTTTCCCTTGAGCAGGATGTCTTCTTCACAGGACGGGTTGAAATGAGCGTGAAACTCATTTGGGCACTGGTATACTCTGCTTTTAGTACACATGCTACTTAGAGGCTTTATTTCATTATCTTTCGATTTTAAAAAGTAATTAACGTCAGGTATTACAGTAACGAATTCTGACTCATACCTAGTGGGTAATGGATGCAAATAATATAAATCAAAATCCTTTTCGAAATTTATTGGAATTGAAATAAAATAAATTATCTGTGCGTTTTCAATTTTACAATTTACTTTTAACAATGACTCATAATCCAACATATTTTCTAACTTTGGTTTAAAAGGTAATTGTCCTTGATAATAATGCGATATTCTATATAATTCTGATAACAGCTGTTCGGGATTTATGATAGAGGGGTGCAATGTCCTCATCTTACAAAATGTTATTGAGTTTTCAATATCTTGAACAATATTCAAGATTGTACTAAAAAGTGTTATTAATTGATTATACAGGTCTTTTACGAAAAGAATTTCATTCAGATCAAGATTAAGGTTTAATAATTTATTCAAATATTCAATTTTTTCTTTTAAAATAGATTCGTTATGCCGAATGTTTTGAATTGTTGTATTAAAATTATTAACAGAATATGCCAGTTTTAATTGATTTTCAAAGTGATATTGGTTTTCTTCTAAGTGTTTCAAAATTTGATTATATCTTTTGCCATCTTCTGCGTCCAAATTTCCTGTTATTTGTTTAAATATGGTCCCCAGGCCATCTATAAGGCCACGTTTACTTCTTGAATTTGAATAAAGTGTCATTCGATTTAGTTTTTCGACGATATTTCCACGAACATATTCTAAAATTTTATTATTATTTTCAAATTCGGTTAATTGAATGGTTTTATTAGCCACGTTTAGTTTTAAAAAGTTATATTGTTTATTTAAGTTGTTGAATTCATTTAAGAGTGGGTTTAGGTCGTAATAGTGTACAAATGTGTGTTGAAGTTTTTCAAATTTTGCGGGTCCCAAGTTTATTGGCAGAAATCCTCGGTTCTCCATTATGTTTATTATTTCGGATCCATAGCAGAACCCGAACAACCTGGAAGATTTTTAAATTTATTAGTAATTTTTTTAGGTTTTTTAATATTTAAGAGGTGAATATTTTCAGCTGTATTACCGTGTCTTACATTTAATTTTGCGGTTTTTAATTTCGAGTTTACGCTTTTAACTATTTCTCCTTTATATTTATTACGCGTCTTTTGTTGTTTTTGACGATTTTTTACATATACTCGTTCTGTGATTTCTGGTAATTCATCGCGGTCTTCGTTACGTTTATTTATAATTTTTTCTTTATGATGTTGTAATTTTTCATTTATTTTTTTATACAATAATTTCATTTTATCTTTATGATGAGATATATAATTATTTACTAATTTTTTATCAATTTCAATATTAAATGGGGAATTTATGTCTAGGTGACCAAGTGTTATTTCAAATGGTTTCAATTTAGTAACGGAATGTATTGTATTATTGTAGGCTAAAAGCGCATAATTTACTTTTGTCTCTATAGCTTCTTTTTTGTATTCGTCTTGATTGTTAAACAATCTTATATGTTCTATTAAAGTTGAATGGAATCTCTCTATGATGCCGTTAGATTCAGGATGTTGTGAACTAACGAAATGAATTTTTACTTTATGTAATTCTAATAATTCTCTAACTAGAGAGTTTTAAATTCCAAGCCGTTATCTGAAATGATTGTGTCTGGGATACCGTGGTGAGTAAAGAATTTTATTAAATTATTTACAATTTCTATCCCTTGTGCTGAGTTTAATCTGTATGCTTGAGCATACTTAGAGAATGAATCTACTACTACTACTGTAAGAAATTTTACTTTTTCTAATGTAATGCTATCTTCATGAATAATTTCAAAGTGTTTCGTAGGTGTGGGAGTAATGTTGAATTTCAATTTCAACGGTTTTCTATCATATTTAGTTAACTGACAGATTTCACAATTATTTATATAAGATTGGATGAGTGTTCTCTGTTTTGGCCAGTAATATTGTTGTTTGATTCGAGCTAATGTCTCATCAAGTCCGCGGTGGTTGGTTTTTCCTTCGTGATAGTTCTGAATTAATTGAATCACTTCATCTTCGTCGTATACGTCTGTTAACATTCTTGTACATTTTACAAATTTTATACTAGAATTTTTGAAATATGTTTCAAGTACTCTACTGAATTTTTCATACAACTCATTTTTAAAATATAAATAATATTTAACTTTAGGTACAATAAATTCTTTAATAAATTTAATCTTCTGACTCATGGTTTGTTTTAGAAAATTGTACTAAGAATCGTTTTTTATTCTCATGAATTTTTAAAATTTTAGGATCACTGGGGCTATGTTCAACTTCTGATATTATAATTTGATTTTTTCCATAATTTACTGCACTTTCAATTATTGGTATACCAATAATTGGGTTTTCTAAATTTGAATGTATAGTATTGTCACTATCATCATCGTCGTCTTGAACTTGAGTTTTCTTGTCTACTTCTACTATTAGGGACTCGTTGTCGTTCGGTATATTATTTTTATCTTTTGCAAGTTGCTGATTAAAGTCATCCATATATTTAAAGAATGCGTCACAATCATTAGTTTCATTAGCATTAAGTTCATAATCTGGTATTTTATTGTCAATTGGTTTTTTATAAACAGTGATCATTATATTAGTATTTTTAAAAATAAATTCTAACATTGATTTTACATTTGACCATTGTAATAAATCTTTACCACATCCTAATTTTGGGATACTTAAATTTTTTATTTTATGTTTTTGACAAAATATTTTTAAATTTAAAAGTGTATAAAACATATCCTGATTTGATGGCTTATTATAATGATTAATTTTTGATATTAAATAAATTATAAATCTGGTTTTACTTTTTAAGTAAACTAAATTATATAATTCAGGATTTTGAGCTTTTAATTTATGTAAATTTTGAAATTTTTCTCTAAATTGTTTAGCGATACCACGAAACATTTCCAAATCTTTACTAACACAATGAGCAAGACTCTCATCGTGAGGTGCGTTAAAAAGATCACCTTCTACTTCAAAGATTTTATAATCACTAGGTAAATTATTTTGTTTACTTTCTAAGTACATTTGGTACTGAGCAAGAGGTGATTCTGTTTCTAAATTTTCAGGGGAATTTTGAATAAGTGTTTCGTTATTTTGTGGTATACGGCTCAAAGCGTCGGCATTTGTATTTAATTTACCTTTTTTATATACGATTTCATAATCGAATTCCTCCAATTTTAAACGCCATCTAATTAATTTTTGACTACACTGTTTCAATGAAAAAAGCCATTGTAGAGGTTTGTGGTCTGTAAAAATTTTAAATTTCCGTCCAAAAATATAGGGCCGGAAGTATTGTGTCGCCCAAACAATAGATAAAAGTTCTTTCTCTATTGTTGAGTAGTTCATTTCAGTTGTATTTAAAGTTCTACTTGCATATGCAATGGGAAGGTCATTACCTAGGCTGCCTTGCGATAACACGGCGCCAATCGCAACATTGCTTGCGTCGCAGGTTAAGTTGAATTCTTTCGTGAAGTCAGGGTATTGTAAGATTGGTTCATTTATTTAAAGATTTTTACAAGTTTCAAAACATTTAATATAATCGGGATCGTCAATGTTTATAGTAGCGTCGTGCTTATTCATTGAAAACTCACTACCCAATTTTTTGACCAAAAACAATACCTCTCTTACTTTGAGGTAGGCGGGTAGGTAAAAAGCAAGATTCTTTAGTTTTATTTTAGTTTTGAGGTTGAATAAACACGAATTTGTTCAAAGATATTTTCAGAATGCGCATTTGCGCACCAGAAACTACAAAACATTAATCTGTAGTCAACCATACATTTCTTCTGAGAAAATATATTAAAATAGGTATAGCAAACATTTTTTACAAAAATAATTTATTTTCTTTCCCATGTGACATATTAAGTCGATGTTTCACTTCTGAATATCTGCTAAGAATAATACTGATATATTTAAGAACAAATTTTACCTGAAAAATATAAGCATAACTCCAACTGCCTTTTAGAAATATCAACAGCAACTTAGCCTCAAATATAGAAACATTCCATTGTCACACGGTTATGCATGAACAATACCATAACGTTTAGTAAACATAACCATTCGTTATCTGGTGTTTACTGACACTCACCCACTGTGAAATTATGTGAAGATACAAGTTTCCTTTTCACGTTGTTCTGTGAGTGACAGTGCTGTGACCTGTGACGTGACATGATGGCCTCTTCGCTCTGAGTCTGGGATTGAAACCTGAGCTAACTTGGCGAGGTGAATGCGATGCTGATAGTGAAATGGATTTAGTGACTGGAGAAGGAAAATAATTTATGTATGTTCCCACTTGAGACCTACCGAACAATTTGTATATAAATGGTTTTTAATGTGATGATTTCCGTCATATTTGTACATTTATTTCATTTATCTACATTACTTTACTTTAAGCACGTTTTAGGGTTCCTAGAATTAATAATACAATTACACTGATAATTTCCCCGGGATATTATCACTTGTTGCTAAGTAACAGTTGTTGACACTCGGTTGACAGTTAATTAAATATTTGATTAGTTTAATTCAAAATGTCATTTTAACGGTATGAAAATGAAAATAATAATAATAATCGCAAAAAATTTTCTCACCGAATATCCCTCGACCATTGATAAATACTTATAATTTGATCACAACTACCTCAAGAACGTTGCTTGAAGGTAACAGCCCGGGCGGTTACCAAGCAACGTTCTTTCGGTAACTGTGATAAAATTATATCGAATTATCAATGATCTAGGGATATTATAGCTGATAATTTCCCCGCGAAATTATCACTTGTTGCTAAGCAACAGTTGCTGACAATCGATTGACAGTTAATTCAATATTAGATTTGTTTATTTTAAAATGTCATATTCACAGTATGTAAATGAAAATAATAATAATTATTGCAAAAAATTTTCCCTCGGCCATAGATAAATACTCATAATTTGATCACAACTACCTCAAGAACGTTGTTTGAAGGTAACAGCCCTCCGCCTACGGCTTCGGGCGGTTACCAAGCAACGTTCTTTCGGTAACTATGATAAAATTATTTCGAATTATCAATGGCCTAGATATATTATAGCTGAAAACATTTCTATTTCTGAAGCGTTTATTATTAAATTACATTTATAATAAAAAATATATAGTATTTCAAACATCATTTTACATAATATTAATATAAAGAATAATAGAATAAACATTAAATTGAATTTAAAAATAACAAATTTAGTGCATTTGGTTACCAATGTTGACAATAATATCTGCCCTATATGACAGCTGTAAAATGTATAACCTAGTGTTAGAGACACTCTCATTCAAGGTAGAAAATACACTTACATACACACAAATAATACACCAATGTAGCTTCAATGTTATTTAATATCACTACTGCCTCGTATAAACAATGACACCTAACTGACTTCCAATAATACAATTCTCTTATTATTTACAGGCTTTACATAATTCAATGAATACTAATTAAACAATCCAAGTCTTATATCATTAGTTCTCTCACATACGGCCATCCTGAATATTCGGTATGTCCTCATATCGATACAAAAACGAATCCCAGTAAACCCAATTATCTCACATACGGGCATAATGCGCACCTCCCATTGATCTGACACTAGAACTATTCTTTCTTCCCCTTCAAAGGTTTAACTAAGCTACAATCAAACATACTTGAATGATTATTTTGTTGGCTACAACCAACTCTTCTACACAAACTCATAACATTTACTATCAATACTCTTATTATTTACAGGCTTTACATAATTCAATGAATACTAATTAAACATTCTAAGTCTTATACTACAAACGTAATGTTAGTTATACATACATACATACATACATACATAACGTCACGCTATGTCCCACTTAGTGGGGTAGCACGAACCCAGAAAAACAGTCAACCAACAATCAATCTTCTCCAAACATTCCTATCCTGACACACCACTTTCGCCTCGTCCACATTCATAGTGCGATTCATACATGCTCGTTTATTCTTCACACTCGGAATCATTCGTTCACGCAACAAACCATCAATCATACCCAACCACTTATTCCTCGGACGCCCGCGCAATCGTTCACCTTCAATCTCACCCTCATATATTAGTTTCACCAACCTTTCACTGAAATATTATAATACTGGAACGCGTACTGCCATGCTCTCCCTGTATGGAAAAAGCGTCAGGTATCTCTATCATTATCTAACACATCTGCGCTTGTGAAACTATAGTTACGTCAAGTACATACTAATACAAAAGTTAATTCCTGTTTATTAAAAAAACTGTGTTTTTGACATTTCTCATAAATGGTTAAATAAGTGTTTTTTAAATTAAAAAAAAATTGTGCAACATTGTAGCGCAAAGCTGTGCAAAGCTGTGTAGCAGCCAAATACAAAATTAACCTTTTTAGGTACGTAATGAATACTTTAACCTAAAACTTTTGACATTTAATCATTCCATTTAATGTAAAATTGTAGTGTACTTCACATTATAATCATTAAAGTATACAGGAGTATGAATACATGCCATTATTTCTTTCTCTCATTTACATTTCAGTTTTCCTATAAATAATATGAATGCTACGACAAACTTTTTGAACGTACCGTACGATAGGGGCTGTACGACACCTAACCTGTGTGTCGCTTTCTCTCTCGGCTCGCATTTACACCGCTAGTGTGCGTTCAGTTTTTAAATCCAAATTTATGGATTGCGATTATTTTGTCTTTGTTTCTATTTTCTTAATAATGAATTAGAATATCATCATCCTCATTCGTTGACATGGACATTATATTTATTCCAAATGAGAACTTTAACCGAAAAGCAGGCGAACATCCTAGGCTCTTTAACCAATTTTATTTATTTTATTTTTCGAAACTAGACGTTTGAAAATTTTTCGTGTTTTCATCTATATAGTACAGTATTTCACAAGAATCAATACATGAAGTATTTTGTCTAGAAATCTTGATATCTTGATAATAATTTTTTTGCATTCCGCATTTATGATTAAAATATAAAAATTTGAATCTATGACTATGATTTTCAAAACAGATATTTTAAGGGGCTATTTATCCCATTAACCAGTATATATTTTTGTATTCTTGCATTTGGGTAGATCGTTTAGTATTCTTTTAATTTCTTGTCTTAAAAATCAAGCCTAAGACAAGATTTCTTGATTTATGTCTTGATGAAACACTAATATTGTAATATAATTACTGAAGATTAACTTATAAAATATAAAGACAAAGAGAGTCAAGAGAGAGTACAGCTGTGTGAAATTAATTGCATTAAAACTAGCAAAATTTCATAGTTATAAGAAGTTTATATTTTGTATAATACGTGGAAGTGATAGTTAAAGAGGTTCTTATCAGATATTTGTTATTGATTTGGGACAATTTTGGAAATAGTGAGCTATTTTGATTGAATTTCCGATACATGTGGGTCTTTAAGGCTTAAAATCGTTTGTTTTATTCTTAATTAAATAAAGCGAGTTTGTGCGACTACGCTTGTCTTTTAAGTCAAGATCTCAACACTTCGATCAGTGTCGGTTCCAATCGTGTCTCACATGGCTTCTATCTGCCCATTTTGTAATAAACCAGCAAATGAAGAACAGAAAACAATAAAATGTGATGGATGTAAGAAAGCAACGCATCTGTCCTGCATAAAACTCAATCCGGAAGATGTAAGTCGTATTACTCGCACCAATTCTAAGGCAATTCGGATTTATTGTAATAAATGCTTTGAAGAAACCTATACTCTTACTTCATTAAAAAATCTTATAATAGATCTGCAATCTAAAATCATAAACTTAGAAGAAACTCTTGAATCTAATAAAGCAACAGCGTCCAATGAAATTGTTTTAATAGATAAAGTCATTAATGAAATCAGTGATCGACAAATTCGTGAAAATAATATAATAGTTTCAGGCATCTCGGAATTAACCACAGCTGTTGCCCCTGCCACCTTACGTCCGGTCTTCACTAAGATACATAGATTGGGTTCGCTTAACAATATTGACAATAATACACGTCCTCGACTTATTAAAGTAGTGTTCAACAGTGCTGAAAATACTAAGATCCGTAACGCTAAAAAACTAAGAAACTATGATCAATATAAAGGTGTATATATAAGTGCTGATAAAACGCGTTTACAAATGGACTATTTTAAAACAATCAAATCAGAATTGATTCAGAGAAAAGCAAATGGTGAAACTAATATTTACATTAAATATAAAAATAATGTTCCTTACATTACAAAAAACTAGGCAGCTCTTTGGCTAACAATAGTCTTCCTTCTAAACAACCTCATTTAAGTATTTACTATCAAAATATTCAGAGCTTAAAAAATAAACTAGACACTTGTTATACTACCATGCACTCCACTACATATGATATTATTGCATTTACCGAAACTTGGCTACATGAAGGTGTTGTAGATTCAGAGTTTTGTGATACATCTCATATTATCTATAGATCTGATCGTAATTTTTGTGATACTAGTACTTCTCGGGGTGGAGGTGTCCTCGTTGCAATTAAGAACTATATTAATTCAACCAGAGTTAATTTAAATGAACTGAATCTAAGAATACCAGCATGTGTTGATATGTATATTATGTGTTAAACTTCATTTAAATACTCAAGATGTTTATTAATTTAATGTATACATTCCTCCTGCGTGTAATGCAGATGTCTATAATAATGTACTTGAAAGTATTCAATCACTTACTTTTCTATATGATGCGTATACTCTAATTGAAGGTGATTTTCACGTTCCCGAATTTATCAATAAAACATTGAACATTTGAACATTTTCCTTAATTTTTTTGAATTTGAACAATGTGTAACTCAAATAATCGTTTATTGGATTTAGTCATTTCGAATATTGATTGTGAAGTTACACATGCCGAAGACCTTTTATTAAATACTGAATATGCGCCTCATCCTGCTCTTCACATTGAAGCTAAAATTAACATTCGAAATGATAAATTTCAAAAAACTATAAGTTATAAGAACTATCATTTTAAAAAGGCTAATTATCCAAAATTATATCAGTTAATTAATTCTTTTGCTTGGAATCAGCTTGAAACTTTTACAGACGCAAATGAGGCCTGCAAATTTTTTATAGTGTTTTATACAACTTTTTCGACCAATGTTTACCCTATGGTCCTATTGTAACAAGCGCGTTTTTCCAAATTGTTTGTTCAGCATTTTATAGTTCAATAACCGCGCTTGTACGATTATTGCAAATATCAATTGGAATTAATGCACAAGTAGGTCTCTATTGCGTGTGCAAAGACATTCCTTTGATATTTGCAGACACAGATAATGATGACACGATCAACTTGATGACATACTTTTAGCTGTTTAAAAGGACAGTTTTTGACAGTCCGAAACAGAGTACAGAGAGTACTAGAGAGTACTGGAGAGTACTGTGAAGTAAAGTCGAAAGAGCTACACCGCTACAAGATGTAGCTATAAAGTAAGATCGTTCAATATTGGTAACTGTAACTAAGTAACATAATTATACGTTTGCGTCAATTTTAATATTTGTATTTGTTTGTAAATTTTGCTCAGTTTAAATATAGTAATATTTTATTAAAGTAACCTTTGTCATCACCATCAAAATGTGTATCAGTAATTTACACATTTACAACTCGGCCCCTGCACTGTTACATTGGCAACAGTCGGTAGGATACTGCGTTAAAGAATTTTAATTTTTGTTTTATTTAAAATTCGCGCGGTATAAAAAGTTCTTGCGTTCCCGTTCGTTTAGTTAAAGTGTTTTGTTCGCGATTATAAGGGTTTAGTGTAATCAATTGCGATTACTGGCGCAGTCCTTTTGTTTAAGTCATTTTGTGTTGATTCGGTGTGTCATTGTAAGTTTCGTTGTCTTTAGTTTCGACTCATTTGTTTTGTTTTAAATAATTTAGTTTTCGTTTGTATTTTTGGTTATTTCCGTGTTCAGTTCAGTTTGTTCGTAAAGATGTACGCGAGTTCAAGTGTTGTGCCGCCACATCCGCTCGTAACCATGTTTCCAAATCTCGGTTACGAGTTGGATCATACCTTGCCTGGGTATGACAGGTATTTGCCCTTTGCGTTGGGTTGTGCACCATGTCGTTTTTAGCAGATCGGCTGTCCACCACCAGCTCCGATGTCGTGGAGTTCGGCTGAACAACAACAGCAGCAACCAAGACCGATGACGGTCACAGGGTATTCGATTAGCGGTGGAGCAGCGGTGGATGGTACTACAGCGTACCTAGTACCATCCCACAGTTATGGGTTTAACCTCCACAACCGAATTCCATCTCAGCCGGAGGTAGCACAAATCAGCGCGGCTGATTTTGAGTCATTGCTACGTGCTGAGCGCGAGGTTGCTGTTGTTTTAGGGAAAATGGAGACAGCCGAAATTAAGGTAAACGACATGGCAGTGAAGGAACCAGAAGGGAATACCCAGGGAGGTAGAAGAGAAGAACAACCGGAACCGTGCATTGATACCAGCAACACTGAAGAGGTAGAGAAGATCGATCTACCGAAAGAAAAGCTGTTCACAGCCAGTGAACAGGGTTCACACTCGATGAACCGACCGCGTAGCTCTGGCAGCTACACCAGCTTGGTTTCAGTCGGTGGAAACCAGCAGCAGCAGTCCATCTCCACCAGGATACGCCAGGTGAGAGGTCGTCTTCTGTTGCGCCCCAGCAAGGAGTGGTCGTCAAGTCCACATCGAAGAATCAGCTGGTGTTACCGTCGTCAGCTGATTGTCGTCAAGTGTCTTCGACCCTTGTTCTGCGAGGAGCCGCCACCCCCTCATCGCCCCTTGTCCCACCGTGCCGTGATAGTGACAGTGGTAGTGTTGTGTAGTGGTCATTACGCCCTTCAGCTGAGTGTTCCTACACCCCGTGGTCACGTACCAAAGACTATACACGTACCCCAAGCTACACGCCTTTGGATAAATCTATTGTTATTTTTGTATTTTTATTATATGTTAGAAATTAAGATTTATTCTAAAGTATATATTTGGTTTTTGTGTTTGAGTTATTATGGTCAGTTTATTTGGTATTTGTATTATTTGTTATGTATTAGTTCGCTTGCCAGACGCATTGCAGATTTGTGCTGGTACATTTTTCAATTCGTGGTATATTGTTTTTATAGTGGTATATTTTGATTTATTGTTAGTATTTGCATTGGTTGTATTAGTAGTTACTGTATAATTTGATGTAATTATTGTATGTCACTTTGTTTTAGTATCAAGTTGACCGTGTCATTTGTTAAGAGGAGGGTAGTGTAACAAGCGCGTTTTTCCAAATTGTTTGTTCAGCATTTTATAGTTCAATAACCGCGCTTGTACGATTATTGCAAATATCAATTGGAATTAATGCACAAGTAGGTCTCTATTGCGTGTGCAAAGACATTCCTTTGATATTTGCAGACACAGATAATGATGACACGATCAACTTGATGACATACTTTTAGCTGTTTAAAAGGACAGTTTTTGACAGTCCGAAACAGAGTACAGAGAGTACTAGAGAGTACTGGAGAGTACTGTGAAGTAAAGTCGAAAGAGCTACACCGCTACAAGATGTAGCTATAAAGTAAGATCGTTCAATATTGGTAACTGTAACTAAGTAACATAATTATACGTTTGCGTCAATTTTAATATTTGTATTTGTTTGTAAATTTTGCTCAGTTTAAATATAGTAATATTTTATTAAAGTAACCTTTGTCATCACCAGTAAAATGTGTTTCAGTAATTAACTCATTTACAGCTCGGCCGCAGCACTGTTACACTATATATAAATCCTCTTATCCTGCTTGGTACACTAGCCAAATAAAAACTGATCTTAAAAAAAAGCACATTTTCATCGGCTATATAAAAAATATAATAATACATATTACTTTGAAAAATTCAAATACTATAGATCTAAAACAAAACATGTCATTGAAGAAGCATATAAAAATTTCATAAAATCCTCTGAGCTATCCATCAAGTCGGATCCAAATAAATTTTGGGATTTTATTAAAACCAAAAAAAAAAAAAACAATCCTCTTCTCCTACCAATATGACATACAATGATATTAAGTTAAATAATCCACATAGTATATCCAATGGATTCGCAACTTATTTTCAAAGTACATTTATATCATGCAATATTAATAATAACAATTTTGATCAAATAAGTACACAAAATCAGTGCATATTTCTCAATAATGTCTCCGAAGTTGACGTATTAACTGCTATAAAAGCTCTTAAAGAAACGCTTTCCTCTGGTCCAGACATGATTCCTTCTTTAATCATAAAGGATTGTGCGGAATCATTTAAAGTAGGTCTTTCTAAAATAATAAATATATCTTTAAAAACTAACACTTTCCCCGAAATTTGGAAACAATCTAGAATAGTTCCTATACATAAGTCTGGAAATATTTCCGAAATAACTAATTATAGGCCAATTGCAATTTTATCACATTTCAGTAAAGTTTATGAGAATATTATTTATCGTACAATATATAAACAAGTTCATAATAATTTATCATTTTCTCAGGACGGTTTTGTTGAACGTCGATCAGCTGCTACAAACTTATGTTATTTAACACAGTTTATTTCCGAATCCCTAGATAAAAATTTACAAGTCGATGTTATTTACACCGACTTTACAAAAGCATTTGATCGAATTGATCACAATATTATTTTACAGAAACTGCATACATTTGGTTTATCTTACTCACTAATTAATTTAATGTCATCATATCTAAGTAATCGCCGTCTCTTCGTTCACTATCTCGGTTATGATTCATTCCCTTTTATTGCTACTTCAGGAGTACCACAGGGCTCTAATCTAGGCCCACTACTTTTTCTTCTGTTTATTAATGATTTACCAGCTAATATTTTAAATCACACACTTTTGTATGCAGACGATCTCAAAATATTTCGCTCTATTTCAAATACCGCAGACTGTGATTTACTTCAAAACGATCTCGATAAACTACTTGAATGGTGTGATAAAAATAAATTGCAACTAAATATTGCAAAATATAAAACAATGTCTTTTACAAGAAAATTCGAAACAATTAATTATACCTATAAGGTTACAGGTATTTCGCTGGCTCGTTGCCTTGAATTTAAAGATTTAGGTATAATATTCGACACAAAATTAAGTTTCAATGCTCACATAAAATATATTACTTCCAGTGCTTACAAAATGCTTGGATTTATTATAAGAAACTCGAAAAATTTTACTACCATTGATCCAATACTCACACTTTATTATGCTTTCGTACGTTCCAAACTTGAGTATTGCTCAATTGTTTGGAATCCTTTGTATGCTACAACATTAACTTATTAGAATCAATTCAGAAGAAATTTTTGCGCTATTTATACTGTAAACAGAATTATGTGTACCCTGATTACAACATTTCATATGAACATTTATTAAGATACTTTAATTTTGTTAACCTTTCAGACCGTAGAGATAATTGTCAATTAATACATTTATTTAAGCTCCTTAACAATTAAATAGATGATCCTTTAACTTTAAATTTAATAAATTTTCGTGTTCCAGCATTCAATTCCAGAAACCAGAATTCCTTTTTACCTCCACGTGCTCGTAAAAATATCCTCCTACATTCGCCTCTCTACCATATGTATACCCTTCATAAAAACATTGAGCCTAGAATTGATATTTTTCAAGTATCACTTATTAAATTTAAGTCTTTTTTGCGCGGTACATATATTTCAAGCTGATTTTGAATTATATATCTTTCATTTATATTTTTCTTGTATACCTATGTACTTACATATTGACATATTGTTTATATGTTTGAGGGAAAATGTAAGGAAAAAATGCAAACGCAATATTCCAGTCTTGATTCACACTGTTCGGAACATTTATTCAATCAAATGCGACCGGTTTCGGCCATGTAATGGCCATTATCAAGCATACCGGCGAGACTGTACAGAAAATACAAAAACAGGAATAAGTACAAGTAACAAGCATAAATACAACAACAAAAAAATATAAATACTTACACTAAAAAACTACAAGGAAACTGTCCACAGGTAACAAAATAAACATAATAAAATCAAACAAAATTTTTGATAAAATTATACAATAATTTTTTGGTGGAAGAAATACTCAACCACCATCAGACAAACGAGAAGAAACAATAACCGCAAACCGGAACAGAAGGAAAGTCGCGGAAAAAATCAGGTGAAAACCCGCAACAATCAAAGTAAAATGTCGACGAGAGGATTACTTTTAAGGTTTGTTTGGTCATTCAGACAAAGTTCCGCATTATCCTTGAGTGACTTTTTAATTTCCAGGTGTTCAAGAAAGTCCATAACTCTTCCATAAGGCTGAAAATGTAATATTTCATAATCTTTATCGAAGTCAAAGCTATGTTTGGTTTCCAATAGATGTTCAGCGAAGCTTGAATAAATATTATTATATTTCAAACAACGCGCGTGTTCTTTAAATCTGGTTATGAATTTCCTTCCTGTTTTGCCTATATAGTTGGCGCCACAATCATTGCATTTGAGTTTGTAGACACCTGACCGTTCAGGTACGTACTTAATGACAATATTAAATCTAAACAGATTTTCGATATCTTGAAAGAAAATTTAGTTTTTATAGAACTGGAGGAATTTCTAAAGGACTGTGACGAGATGGTTTCGCATGTGAGTAGGAAGAAACATATTAGATTAAAAAACTAAATTTCACGTTTATTAAAAATTAAAAAACGCGTAGAACAGGATAAAATTCGCCAATTTCACAATGTTGTTGAAAACGTTTACACTTTCCATAATACAGTACTTAACTTAACCAACATAGTTTTCGACAACAATGAAATAGACTTACTACAAAAAGGGCTTTAATTTAATCCTGTCACAACTCCTACCGTGAAACAATTCGAAACGTTTGTCGCAGAACTTGATAATGTCCTTAGTTTTATTAACGACCAAAATGTAACTTTGGAAGTGACGCACACATTATTGAACTACAAAAAACATGTTACCAATTATAAAGGGAGACCGCAAGAGAATAAAGCTCAATCCACTATAAGATCAATTAAACAAAAGATTAAAGATAATGACCTGATTCTTACTAAAGCGGATAAAGGAAACTGTATCACTATCATGTATACCCGTGACTATATTCAAAAAGTCGAAACTTTCTTGGATTGTGATACTTTTAACATCGCTAAATCTAACCCAAACAATCAATTTTGTCTAAAAGCCAAAAAAACAATTAAATCGCAACAAGAATTTTTAGACTTCTTCCATGTCACAGCTGCGATGCCCATGAATCCGTCTACGCCTAGTCTTTACGGTCTCCCAAAAATACATAAGCCCAACTTTCCTATCAGGCCCGTGGTGTCTTTCATTAACTCACCCACTTACAATTTAGCCAAAGCTATGAATAACATATTGACTTCTAACTTTAATATTGTGTCTCGCCATTCAGTAAAGAATTCCACGGATCTGATTAGTAAGCTTAAGCTCATAAAAAACATAGACAATTGTGCAATGATTTCATTCGATGTTACCAATCTTTTTACGAATGTACCAATACCGGAAACAGAAGGCTTGGTTAAAAATGTTCTGAACGATTCGTCTTGGTCTGATGAGATGTGCGAAAGTTTCCTGCATCTTCTACACTTATGCCTAGAACAAAATTATTTCATCTTCAACAGCAAAATTTATAAACAAGCCGATGGCTTAGCTATGGGTTCTCCGTTATCAGGCACAATGGCTGAAATCTTTATGAGTCACTTTGAGCAAAGAATATTTGACGAACTAACTGCTTTTGCCACAAAGATTAGCTTCTGGTGTCGTTATGTCGATGACATCTTAGGTCTCTGGACTGGTTCTATGGATGAATTGAATGATTTTCATTCAAGTTTAAATAACCTTCACGACAAAATTAAGTTTACGGTTGAACTAGAACCTAACAAGGCAATTAACTTCCTTGACTTAACAATAACTAAAACAAATAACAACTTACGTTTTAGTATTTTTAGAAAGCCGACTCAAACTGTAGACTCAATAAACAATTACTCCAATCACTGCTCAGTCCACAAACTAGCTGCTTTTAACGCCTACACACACAGACTGCTCACGTATGGTTTAAGCGAGACTGACATACATAATGAAACCAAGATTCTGAAACAGATCGCACTTAGTAACAACTTCAACCCAAAGATTATTGATCACCTCATACGCAAAAAGAAACATAAATTAGAACTTGCACAGACTTATTCCATCCTAGAAGTCGAAAACGATAACAAAATACGTATGGGTATCCAAACTCATATCTTCACACTTGGGCGTATCCCGTTCATCATATTGTTTATATCTATATTGTTATTTTTTTTATATATGCTTATACACATGTACTCTTTTTCTATTATTTGTGTTATTTATTCCTGTCCAAATAATTGGGTTCGCCTGTTTGGACATGGTATTATAAATAAATAAATAAATAAAACCGTGTGACGTCATAGTGCCGTATGTAATTACAACAAGAATTTGAAGATATCAGCAGACAACAGTAACACAACTTGACAGAGCACATCACTTTACGCCAAGATGGCCAAGATTATGCGTGTGCAACCTCTATCTGTCAGTCGGCGGTCTGACATCATAGTTGAATTGGCGGAAAAATAATGCACTTTCAATAATTATTACTGGCGTAATATTTATTTTTAATATATTTTGATATTTTTTTCAAGCATATTATGGATAATTTGTTCCAAATATGTTAAATTTTAAGGTGATTGAAGACCCTATTCAAATATACGGTGTGGACGTGAAGCTCGTCAACTGTTCGCGTGTAGTTCTCAAACTGCTCGCGAACAGCTCGTGAATAGCTTGCAAACAGTTGTTTTTGGTCTGTACGCGGCTTTAGAAGCTAAATAAAACATCTATTATTAAAAAGTATTCGCAGTACAAGTAATTTTATTTTAAAGGTACTATTCCTAGTAAAATTAGTATAATACTTGATTTACTTTATATTTACACTGCACAATTGCATTGTATGACTTCGTCATTTTTGTTTTTCAATAAAATTAGCAAGAAGATTTATAATTATTTTAATTTCTGCAAAATAATATTTATTTCTGGATAGAAACGAAAGAAATATTGAGATAAACTCACCAATTTGTACTAAACAAATTAAAAATCTCGTATTTTAATTATAAATTAATGAATGGTAGGTATTTAAAAAATTGGAAAAGTACATAATACGGAAACTATTACTTCATTTCTTTAACAAAATGGCTGTTGGAAGGTTACATCTTCATTCATATTTAAATTGTCTAGATTCAAAAAAAGTAGAGTGCCACACTAAAAATTGATAAATAGCGTTGAAATATTTATTTTATTTAGTTGAATCTCTTTTTAAAAGTAAATGCCTTCCTGTAAAGATATAAAGGGGTTACCAATGTGAGTGGGATTTGACATTTTTAAAAACAAATTATAAAATAAGTAAATAAACCATAATGTTACCAGATACTACTAATAAAAACTTATATTTTCGTAGTATTTTCCATATGAAATCAAATACAGGGTGTTAATACTAAGTCGTTACACCCGAAAATGGTAGATAGAAATCATTAAAACAAAAAACTTTTTTTAGCTCAAATTTTTCATTTCGAGCTCCATTTCATAGTTATTGGCGTTCTCTTGTTTTTCGAAAAATCGGCATAACTCCCTTATTTTAAGGAATATTTAAAAAATACAAAAACTTTAAACATTTGCTTTCGGTTTTCTAAATTTATTTATTTACAATTCTTTTCTATTTCATCAAATAACAAAATGGCGACCAATCAAAAATTTCTAAACAAGATATTTTGAAAACCATCCCATCGATTTTCGAAAATAAAACATTTTTAAAATCCTTAAACTTTCTATTACAATATTTGTCTAAAACATTTGTAGGCGTTTGTTAGAAACTGGTTGTTTCTACCCAACAACTGGTGGAAACGCCAACAGGGTACGTCGAACCCCTAGATTTGAAGAAGCTGTACTTAACATTATTGAAGATGAACCATCGACGAGCACAAGAATAATAGGGAACAGATTAAATGTGAATCATGTCAGTGTTTGGCAAGTTCTGAATGAGCAGGGCCTTTACCCGTACTCTAGGCAAAAAGTTCAAGCTTTGGGACCTGACGACTTCCAGAGGCATTTTGAAAAATTTGTTTTGTTTACCGACGAAGCTTGCTTCACAAGGGACGGGGTATTTAATTCTAAAAATAATCATTTGTGGGCTGACGAGAATCCCCACGCACCATTTATTCGCGCACATCAACAACATTTTGCGGTAAATACATGGGCTGGAATTATAGGGGAGTATGTTATTGGACCCTACGTTCTCCCAAACCGTTTGAATGGGAAAAATTATTTTATTTTCTTGGATACTGTGCTGCCGGAACTACTTGAAGACTTGCCACTAAACATAAGGCGGAGACTTTGATTTCAGCAACATTAAATTTAAACTTACGATTCTAGTCTGATTTAATAGTTGTAAAAGTGCTAAAGTGACTGTAATGATATATATTCCTAATAATGATATTCATATGAACATGAAAATATAAACTAAAATAAAATATCATCATATGGGGTAAATAGCTCCGTGGTAACGTGTCGGACTGTGGATCGTGAGATCCTCAGTTCGAATCCCACCGCCGACTGTTACAAATTTAAATTTACCCCTTTGGTACTAAAAAATAAAAATAAACTGAAGTTTATTAACATTGCTAATACTATCGTGATTTATTAACTAAATTAAAATATCCGAAAGATAGTGGCGTCGATAACAAAATCATAAGATATAACTAAATGGTGTTCCTAAAATAGTTGATAATATATTTCGTAAATAAAGATACAATAAGTAGTCCATAAAATATATTTTATCAAAATGTGCGGGGTCTACGGAATAAAACTATAATTTTTTTTAATGAAACAGTTAATAACAATTACAATATTATCGTTTTAACAGAAACATGGTTATGCGACGGAATGTTGAACTCGGAACTATTTTCAACTAATTTTGTTGTGTACAGGTACGATAGAAATAAGTCATCTAGTTCAAAATGTCGCGGCGGCGATGTACTTAAGCAGTGAACTCAAATTTGCATTCTGCTAAAATTAATAATATCGATGTCGGTATTGAACAGATTTTTGTGTCAATAATGATTGACTCCCAAGAGTATATAATTGGTGGAGTGTATTTACCCCGTCGGTGCGACGAGCGTCACTATTTAGAATATATGAGTACGACACTGATGAAGGTCAGTATAGCTAACACCCCCACTTCATCCAAATCGAAAAAAAAAATAATGGCAAAATTATGTGCTAATTATTTACCAATATTGCGAATTTTGTGCTACAACGGAAACCGCGAAAACGGATATAAGTTTAGGGGAGGTGCTAGCTTGACGTATAGCTGGCAGCTGACCTACGCCAAATTGTGACAATATAAAATAACTACTAGGCTATAATTTTGTGCTAACTATGTGTACTTACAATTCAATAAAACGAACCGGAAGTGAACGTTATTTCTCAAAGGTTTCTACAATATTCTCTATTCGACAAGTCAACGAAAAATAATAATATTTAATCAATAATTACTGCTTTATATTTTTTCTAATTGTGTGCTCTTAAAAGATACTTAAAAAACGAAAGTTGGTTATATTTCTGGCAATTTTTCAACATTTATCACATTTAACGAATCACGAATGAAACGATTTGTTAAAATTTCATGAATTTTTTATTTTTTATCAGAAAGGCTTCCTAGACTTACAATTAGCTCATGAACTAAAATAATCAACTGTCAAATTAGTTAATCACCATATAATTTTGTGCTAATTATAAGTTAGCGATGAGCATGAAAGAAACTGAACTTTTATTATATTTCTGCGAACTTAAAAGCGTTCATTTCGTTTAAAAGACTGGTATATATCTTGAATGCACCAAATAGAAAAATATTTTCTGTTAAATTCCTTTAAACCGATATTTTTTATATTTTAATAATTTTAATCAAGAGTCTGTGTCGGGAGAAAAATTGCATATTGATTGATGATTTAATTATCTGGAAGATTCGGAAAACACGACAAAAATTCGATGATTTAGAACATATATGCGAAAAACGATTTGGAAAAAAATGTAAATAGCATTACATAACAATGATACATGTTGAAGCGTGTCAAAAATTTCTGAATCTCTATAATCATCAAAGTTTACAAATTGTTTTCCTATTTTGAAAATATTCCAAATTTTACTAAAATTTTTAAAACTTTTCTTTAAGTTTCTAAATTTTTATAAATATTTTAAATTTTCCTAAATTTTTTCAATTATTATATATTTTTCTAATTAGATAAAATTTAAATATTTTGGATTAATTGGAATTAACTATAGATAAACAGTATTTTTTTAAATTAACATTTTTTTAATTTTATAGAAATTCAAAAAGTGTTAACTTATTTAGAAGTCTCATGAATAAGAATTTATTTTAAAGTAGACTTATTTCGGAGAAAATATGAAGCACCTTTTAATTACTGCAAAAAAATATGATTTTAATAGGTTTCAATGCACGCTAATTATGAGTGACAGTAATTACGCACCGTGTCGTTCGTACTAGATTATTTTCAATTTGTATAGATTTATACAAATAAAATAATATGTTAAGTTAGGTATAACAAAATATTAAAAAAATAAATTTAATTGCTGATTCTAGAATCCATAGAAAATCATAAACACATTAGATTTTTTACTTTTAGAATAATTTAAAGTAACCTTTTATTTTAAATACTCAAATCTTCTAAAAATTCGATGGATAATATATAAAACGAAATATCATTTTAATTTGTATTCCGAGTTTAATGATTTAATTTAAATGTCTAATTTAAATTCGCGCCACTTAATTACGTATTTTTACAACGGCAACGTCACTAAGCGGAATGTACGTATCGATAACATTATACTTTTACCGGGAAATTGATACTAATTTTATACCGCTCGTTAAAAATAGTTTTGGTAGTAATACGGACTGATTCAATTCACGTGATGGTCCATCATGTATTTCTAAAAGAGGCTGAGATTGAGAAACTGTATTCCCCGATTTTGAGCAAAAAGATGTTACTGAAAATCAAGCAAATAAACAGACAACGATTGGACATAAGTAATTACAGATTCCTATATAACAACTATTTTGCTAAGTAAACCAAAAAGTGATTATTAGAAAATAATGTTTAAAAAAACATAGTTAGAAAGGAGCTATCTTCTATTGTGTTTTAAAACTATTATTTTATATTTGTGTAATGCAATTTTTGTTTTGTTTTGATATTTAAATACATATTTATGTCTGTATTATAATTTTATTTTGATATTAAACCTTTATTTAAAAAAAAGGATATATTATATTTCATCCTCTAATTTTCTTCCGCCTTATGCCTCTAAATGTATAAAACCGGCTCTGGGGACAAGGTTGTATGTACGTAATAAAATTACTTAAAATATTAGTTAATATTGTTCATATATGTACTATTTACAATGCTCAATCTGATGATTAGCACATAATTAGCACAAAATTATACCGTGGTTAAGATTTAATTTTGAAGCAGTTTAATATAATTTAAGTGTCAAGTATACGTCTAGCTGCTACCCCCGATATATACAGCATCGTTTACTAAGTCCCTAGTGAAGCACAAAATTAATCAAGTTGTCAAAAAATTAGCACATAATTAGCACAAAATCATTCAAGTTGGGAAATAATTAGTACCTAATTATCACAAAATTATAGAACCTAAAAAAAATCATGAAATTTTAACAAATCGTTTCATTAATGATTCATGTTGAAAAATTGCCAAAAATATAACCAATTTCCGTTTTTTTAAGTATGTATTAAGAGCACGCGATTAGAAAAAATATATAAAGCAGTAATTATTGATTAAATATTATTATTTTTCTTAAATCACTGGTTTTCATCCGTATGGTAGACTTGTCGAATAGAGAATATTGTAAAAACCTTTGAGAAATAACGTTCACTTCCGGTTCGTTTTATTGAATTTTAAGAGCACATAATTAGCACAAAATTATAGCCTAATAGTAATTTTATATTGTTACAATTTGGCGTAGGTCAGCTGCCAGCTATACGTCAAGCTAGCACCTCCCCTAAACTTATATCCGTTTTCACGGTTTCCGTTGTAGCACACAATTCGCAATATTAGTACATAATTAGCACAAAATTTTGCCATTTTTTTTTCGATTTGGATGAAGTGGGGGTGCCAGCTATACTGACCTCTTTGAACGGTTTGAAATCATCGGCAAATAAAAGACATTTCGAATGAGAAATCACATTGACAATGTCATTAATGAAAATTATAAAAAGCTATGGGCCTAAAATTGAACCTTGTGGCACTCCCGAAAAAGCAATATAAATACTAGATTTAAATCCATTGACGAAAACGTATTGCATTCTGTTTTCCAAGTATGACGAAATTAGATTTCTATACAGTGTGTTACTTCATTTTTTTTTCATTTTGTTCTCAAATCTAAATTTTGTTAAATATATTTCACAATTTGAATTCTTATAAAGTTTTCTACATCGGTCTTTTTCCTTAAGCAACAAAATAAGTTCTTTAGTGAACCATGTGGGATATTCTGACCTGCTACGTTTAATTTTGGGGAAACATAAATCCATGATGTTATACAATGTATCATATAACTTATTGACTGCTATATCAACATTATTACAACCTGCTATCCAACTCCAGTCAACTTCTGAAAGCAAATTGTTTAAAAGTACATAATTACCAAGCTTAAATTGGTAATATGTTTCGGGGTTACTACAATGTTTGTATTTGTCCTTATTTAATATTTCAAATTCTATTAACAGTGAAGGATGATGGTTGTCTTCAGTCAATATTGGATTAAAACATTTATGTATTGTGCAATTTAAAAATGGCTAGTACAATATCGAGAATTCGACCATTATTATTTAATATATTATTATATTGATTCATATTAAGTACATTTGTAAAATTAATATAATTGAAAATATTTGTGCTTAAATTATCATTATGAGATTTTATTAAGTTTGGTAAATTGAAGTCTCCCACTATCAATGTTTTCATACTAAAAATAAATGGCAAAGATATGAGGGAATCAAAAATCATGAAACTTTAAGACAAATTATTGATAGAGATAAAAAAATTGTAGAAATTAAATAGAATAATATAATTAGGAATAAGCAAACCAAAAATTTGGTAAATAAAGATGAAACTAAAACATTTAAACTTACATATGACAAGCGCGTCATCATGAACGTACACGATAATTGTATAGACACAGTTCCAAATGGCTATTAAGTTCAGCAGCAAGGACAGCGAGGGCACTTTTACGCACGAGGACATCTGGTACACTTTTTCTGAACGAGGACAGCGAGGACAACCGGTACACTTTTTCTGAAAGAGGACAGCGAGGACAACCGGTACACTTTTTCTGAACGAGGACAGCGAGGACAACCGGTACACTTTTTCTGAACGAGGTACAACCGGTACACTTTTTCTGAACGAGGACAGCGAGGACACTTTTCACTTTAGTACGCTTTCAGGTTTTGGCATTCAGAGTGTACCAGATGTGCCCATATACTACGCAATTAACAATTTATATCGAGTTGTTCGTGCTTGGTTGTCAGCACTAGTTTAGTTTACTTGCATGACAGAAGTGTATCATTGTTGAAAATAAATATATTTAAAACAGTTCTCGTTGAAATATCACTCTCTATTTATTCTCACTCTCAGCACTCGACTGCATATCTACTTTATCAGTTTCAATAACAAAACCTTCTACAAGTAGCTATAGTACAAATTATGAGTTCAAAGTAGTCAATTTATTTTTATTTAGCATTTAGATACACCAACAGCAAGGTTATTAGTATTTCTATACATAACTTACATTAGGGTATTTTATTATATTTTATGATACATATTTATAGATTTTAGGAATTGTAGCATGTTGTCAGAGAGGGCAATTTCTAGTTCACTGGGGATGTTGTGCTGTCTTCTTTCATTGTGGAATTTGTTGCAGTCTATTTTAATATGTTGTACTCTCAGTGGGACGTTCTTTTAAAGATGAGCTCGTGAGTGATGGCGCTGGTCGCAAATGTCATATTTTGTATTAAGTTTTTAGTTTTATTTATTTCTGTATTACTTTGTTTAACGATTCTTGCGGTAACTAGCGTGTTTTAAGTCAATCTTTATTATTGCAATTTTTTTAATTATTTTAATGTCCTCAAAAAGCTAAAAAATATCGGTGCGCGTTACCGCACTGCTGTGTTTCAAAAATCATGAACACTGTAAAATCGTAGTTACTGCAAACCTTTATGATGTGTGATTGTTATGATTACAGTTCAGGAGGCCAGAAAAGTTATTAAAGTATTACTTACATTATTATTTTATGTAATGAATTTGTGCATTTTGATCCCCAGATTGGGTTATGGGTATTGAAGTCACCAACTATGATGTATGGATTTGGTAATTGATTTATTAGATTTTGTAGGTCGTATTGTTGAAGGGATAAGTTAGGTGGGATATACATCAGCTCCTTCCGCTCCTTATGAAAAGCATAGGGGATTCAAGAAACTTCAATAGGTGGGTTAAATATATTACATATTCAGTGAGTCTGAGGATAGTAATACGTACAGCTATAGCTTCAATATTAGTGTTTAGAATTGTTTCTTCTGATTCAATAGAGTTTTTTTTATAATTATGTTGTCCCTGTCTTTTCTGTGGCTTTCGTATCCTTTGATTAAAATGTTTTTGTTTGGTTTCAGTTTTATTTCTTGTGCGCAGACAATATCTGGTTCGTGTTCTCTTATTAACATTTGCATGTTTTCTTTATTGTATACTATACTTTTACAGTTCCACGATATAATAATAATATTTCCATAGGTTTCATTGCTTCTGTTTCGGGGCAATTTTGTGTTTCTGTGTCATGTAATTGGTCGTCTATTTTATTTTATAGCCTTGTGAATCTATTTTTGATGCCTCTATTTCTTAATAATGGGTAGCACGTAGCATTCTTGGAGCATTTGTTTTAGTCCGCTTAGTTCTTCTGTAGTTTAAGGATTTCTGGTGTGTCTGTGTCGCTACTTATATAAATAATCATCGCGCCTTGTACCCATTATGGGTGTGGTACTCTACTTACGCAGATCTCGGTAAGTGATATATTTTTGCGTATGAAGTGTGGTTACCAGCCGTCAAATCATAGTCCCCAAAGATGTTAGTGGTGGTGGAACCACAGGGGTATATGCAAATTGGCAACTGTCAGCTGTGGGATACGAACTAAGGATCTCACGATCCACAGTCCGACAAGCTCCCACGGAGCAATTTACCCCATACTACTTGATTGGGATAATTGTTTTCCTGTACCATTTTTACATTAAACAGATGTTCGTTTTGTGTATTGTTTAAGAGTTTAGAAAGCTTCGTAAGACGCGGCGCAACTCCAAGCCACGCCACATGTAATTTAAACAAAAAGTTTCAGCATGTTATAGTAAAAAATCATCAGAGCCTCGTTAGCAAAATCAGGGGACACCAACGGGAAGGAGAGGTTGATTTGGGCAAAATAATGCCCCTTATCCCCCAAGCTCGGGTCCGTGGGTTCGCTAGGCCCATATAACTTACGTCTATCAGCACTCTTTGCCTATAGCACTGGGATTTTCGCATGTCTGGCAATATATTGTAAACACGTCACAAAGATTTAAAAATAGCTACAAAACTCCTACCAAGCCGCCTGGTAGACAACCTCAAAATATTCGCTACGTCATTACAAGGTACTTCTAGTCAACGTAAAATCCATTTTCAGTACTATGACAATTGCGTCAAGATTCCATCATCCCTGCGTGACTGGGGACCGTGGGTTCGTCAAGCCCATGACTAGTTTTAGGATTAAGCTCCAGATTTCATCATCCCTGCGAGACTGGGAACCGTGGTATCGTCAAGCACATGACTAGTTTCAAGATTGTGTCAAGATTTCATCATCCCTGCATGACTATGGGTCGGGTTCGTCAAGCCCATGACTAGTCTCTATCAGCTCTCGCAGATTGCGATTGCGTCAAGATTTTGTCACCCCTTCGTGACTGGGAACCGTAGGATCGTTAAACCCATGACTAGTTTCAAGATTGTGTCAAGATTTCATCATCCCAGCGTGACTGTGGGTCGGGTTAGTCAAGCCCATGACTAGTTTCTATCAGCTCTCGCACAGAGTGCGATTGCGGTAAGATTTCGTCACCCCTTGCTGACTGGGAACCGTGGGATCGTCAAGCCCATGACTAGTTTCTATCAGCTCTCGCACAGAGTGCGATTGCGGTAAGATTTCATCATCCCTGCGTGACTGGAGACCGTGGGTTCGTCAAGCCCATGACTAGTTTCTATCAGCTCTCGCAGAAAAGAGTGCGATTGCGGTAAGATTTCGTCATCCCTGCGTGACTGGGGATCGTGGGTTCGTCAACCCCATGACTAGTTTCTATCAGCTCTCGCACATAGTGCGATTGCGGTAAGATTTCGTTATCCCTGAGTGACTGGGGATCGTGGGTTCATCAAGCCCATGACTAGTTTCTATCAGCTCTCGCACAGAGTGCAATTGCGGTAAGATTTCGTCATCCCTGCGTGACTGGGGATCGTGGGTTCGTCAATCCCATGACTAGTTTCAAGATTGTGTCAAGATTTCATCATCCCTGCGTGACTGTGGATCGGGTTCGTCAAGCCCATGACTAGTTTCTATCATATCTCGCAGTAAAGATTGCGATTGTGTCAAGATTTCATCGTCCCTGCGAGACTTTGCGTCGGGTTCGTCAAGTTCTTGACTAGTTTCTATCAGCTCTCGCACAGAGTGCGATTGCGGCAAGATTTCGTCATCCCTTCGTGACTGGGGACCGTGGGTTCGTCCAGCCCATGACTAGTTTCTATCAGCTCTTGCAGTAAAAATGCGATTGTGTCAAGATTTCATTGTAACAAGCGCTTTCTTCCAAATTATTTATTCAGCAATTTATAGTTCAATAACCGCGCTTGTACTAATATTGCAAATATCAATTGTAATTAGTGCACAAGTAGGTGTCTATTGCGTGTGCAAATAAATTCTTTTGATATTTGCAGACACAGCTAATGATGACACGATCAACTTGATGACATACTTTTAGCTGTTTAAAAGGACAGTATTTGGCAGTTCGAAAGGAGTGATGTTCTGACAGTCGAGAGAATTCTACACCGCTACAAGATGTAGCCATAAAGTAATATCGTTCAATATTTTGGTATCTACAACTAGGTAACATATTTAGACGTTCGCATTTGTATTTCTTTGTAAATTTTTGTTCAGTTTAAATATTGTAATATTTTATTAAAGTAACCTCTTCCTCGTTATAAAATGTGTTAGTATTTCACACATTTATCAGCTCGGCCGCTCAGCACTGTTACAATTGGCAACAGTCGGTAGGATACTGCGTTAAAGAATTTTAATTCAGATTTATTTAAAATTCGCGAGGTATAAAAAGTTCTTACGTGCCCATTTAGTATTTAGAATTTTTGGTCGCGATATATGTTTAGTGTAATCATTTGTGTTTACTGGCGCAGTCTCTGTAAGATTTATTTTGTTTTGATTCATTTTTGCGGTGATTCGTTGAGTTGTTGTAATATTTATTTTATGTTGATTCGTTTGACGTTTACGTCATTTTGCTCTGATTCATTTCGTGTTTAAGTCACTTTATGTTTTGTTTAATCATTTAGTTTTGTTTGGCGTTTAAATAATTTTGTTTTGTTTGTTTTTCCGTGTTCAGTGACGCAACGTACTAATATGTTGGTTCAGTTACCAAAAATATTAAGTTCAGCGTATAGTAGATCAGTGTGTTAGTAAAAATGTACGCGGGTTCAAGTGTTGTTGCGCCGTCGCATCCGCTCGTAACCATGTTTGCACACATGGGTTACGAGTTGGACAATACCTTGCCTGGGTATGACAGGTATTTGCCATTTCCATTGGGTGCAGCACCATGCCGATTTTTGTGTCCATCGCCTGCTCCGAAGTGGTGGAATTCGGCTGGGCAACAACAGCAGCAACCAAGACCGATGACGGTCACGGGGAATTCGATTAGCGGTGGAGCAGCGGTGGATGGTACTACAGCGTGCCTAGTACCACCCCACAGTTATGGGTTTAACCTCCACAACCGAATTCCATCTCAGCCGGAGGTAGCACAAATCAGCGCGGCTGATTTTGAGTCATTGTTACGGGCTGAGCGCGAGGCTGCTGTTGTTCCTGAGAAGATGGAGAAAGCTAATATGCATGTAAACGGTATGGTAATGCAGGAAAAAGAAGAAAACACCCAGGAAGGTAGTACAGAAGAAGAAGAACCGTACACTGATACCAGCATCACTGAAGAGGTAGAGAATAGCGATCTACCGCAGGAAGAGTTCTTCACAGCCAGTGAATAGGGTTCACACTCGGTGAACCGACCGCGTAGCTCTAGCAGCTACACCAGCATGGTTTCAGTCGGTGGAAACCACCAGCAGCAGTCCATCTCCATCAGGATTCGCCAGGTGAGAGGTCGTCTTCTGTTGCGCCCCAGCAAGGAGTGGTCGTCAAGTCCACATCGAAGAATCAGCTGGTGTTACCGTCGTCAGCTGATTGTCGTCAATTATCTTCGACCCTTGTTCTGCGAGGAGCCGCCACCCCCGCATCGCCCTATTCCCCTCAGTGCCGTGGTAGTGACAGTGGTATAGCTTGTACAAATTTGCGTGGCGATTGATTCCATTAGTGTTTCTCAGCAGGTATTCCATAAGAGGATTAAAGAAATTTATGAGGGACTACTTTACAGGTTTGTACTTGATAATATTTTCAAATGAGTTTTACACAAACAGACACAAGTAATATCAAAATAAGAAAAATTTTAATAAAATTAAATATGAATACGGTATTGTCATTGTCGTTCAGTAAATATAAACATATATTGATAAAAAAACTTATGTTTTATTTTACATCTATGTTGTTTTACTTAGATGATTATTCGATAACAATATCATCTTCAGTGTCGTCACTTGACTGTCCAACATTTATAATAAATTCATCAATAATATTATTGAAATTTAAGTAACTGTTTTCTATGCCTATCACATGCCGAACACTACTAGCCCAATTTAAGTCACTAATATTATTTATTTCACTTTTAATTAATTCCACAACATTAGCGCACAAGGTTGGTGTAACATTTTTTCGTCTAATACTTGTTTTTAATTGTCCCCAAATTAGTTCTATAGGATTTAATATACAGTAATAGCGTTATCCATAGCGTTATCCATAACTATTACACTATTTGCTAGAATATTTGGTAATAATTGACCGCCAAACCACTCCTCAAAAATATTAGACGTCATATTATCATGGTAATCCAAACAAGCGTTTCCCATGTTGTGGCCCGACAATAATTCAGCACCATTCACCCATCCTTGCTCACTCCCCGCGTGAAGAATAATTATCCGTTTACCCCGTGAAACTGGAATATTCGCAACAAAATTCTCACTACCATCAGTCCAACTTTTAGATTTAGTGTCGTGTGTATCATACCATGTTTCATCTAGGTATATAATTGAGCGTTTCTCCTCACGAAACTTTTTTAAATCTGTCAAGTATTGATGCCGCCATTGACATATTCTTCTACTTTCCAGCAAAACTTGACGTTTTTTTAAACTTGAATTTCATGCTTAGGAGAACACTGCGAAGACTACCAACTGCACAAGTAATATCACATTCATCTTTTAATTTTTGATGCAATAATCTTAGTGAAGGATATATATTTTCATTGTAAAGCGAATATATTTTCCGACGAATAACATCTTTTTGAAAATCATTCAAAATTCTCGATTTTCCAGTATCACTTCTTTGTTTTTTAACCGGTACACCTTCTTTTATTATTCTTCTTACTGTAGTATATGGCACTTGAGTCATTTCAGCAGTTTTTGATATTCTCGCATTTTCGAAATTATCACTTTGTAGAAAGTTAAACACATTCAGAACTATTTCTTTTGCGTCGTTTGATAAATATTTTTGTGTTGGATTCGCGACCGTGGTAATTTCTTCAAAATCTTCGTATTCAACTTGCGACATTGTGTTCACTGTTACAGTGCTGCTGAACTAATGAATTTTAAATGTCGTTTTCTGAAGGGTATATATGTATAAAATTATCTTACTTAACAGTTTTCGGGGAAACTATTGAAAAGATAATCGTATTAAAAATTTCGGAGATTTGAAGCATCTAAGCCCAAAATTATAATAATCCACTCCTGAACATCAGACAAACTTGCACCCCGCTGGCTAGGGCCGGCTTATCCCATTAGCAAGTCAAGTCAATCGCCACGCAAATTTGTACAAGCTATAGTGTTGTGTAGTGGTCATTATGCCCTCCAGCTGAGTGTTCCTACACCCCGCGGACACGTACCTCAAACTACCTGCGAAGTGTTACGGCTTCTACGGACAATTGTAATTTTATTTATATTTGCATTAAGATGTATTTTATTTCGTTGGATAATAATTTTTTAAACATTTTTCCGATTATGTTCATTTGGTTTGTATAACCATACGTTTAAATAATTATGTCAGTTTTAATGGTTAATTTGAAAGCTTTGATTTTTAGGGATTGTGGTTAATTACTTTGGTTCAGTTTGTTTTTCAATTAATCACAGATTTGTGTTATTTGTCATTTATTAGTTTATACGTGTTGTATGGTTTTTATATTGGTATATTTTGATTTATTGTTAGTATTTGCATTGGTTGTATTAGTAGTTACTACATAATTCGATGTAATTATTGTATGTCACTTTGTTTTAGTATCAAGTTGACCGTGTCATTTGTTAAGAGGAGGGTAGTGTAACAAGCGCGTTCTTCTAAATTGTTTATTCAGCAATTTATAGTTCAATAACCGCGCTTGTACTAATCTTGCAAATATCAATTGTAATTAGTGCACAAGTAGGTGTCTATTGCGTGTGCAAATTTTTTTGATATTTGCAGACACAGCTAATGATGACACGATCAACTTGATGACATACTTTTAGCTGTTTAAAAGGACAGTATTTGGCAGTTCGAAAGGAGTGATGTTCTGACAGTCGAGAGAATTCTACACCGCTACAAGATGTAGCCATAAAGTAATATCGTTCAATATTTTGGTAACTGCAACTAGGTAACATATATAGACGTTCGCATTTGTATTTCTTTTTAAATTTTTGTTCAGTTTAAATATTATAATATTTTATTAAAGTAACCTCTTCCTCGTTATAAAATGTGTTAGTATTTCGCACATTTATCTGCTCGGCCGCTCAGCACTGTTACATCATCATCCCTGCGTGACTGTGGGTCGGGTTCGTCAAGCCCATGACTAGTTTCTATTAGCTTTTGCAAAGAGTGCGATTGCTTAAAGATTTCATCATCCCTGTTTGAGATACGCATGTGAATATGCAAAACAATTGAAATCGGACCGAGATATCGGATATAGTTTTACAGCATAAACAGTGAATTTGTAGATATCTGGTGTGACGATACCTCCGTCGAGGGTTGGGACGTCACTTCCTTGGCTGCTGTACTTGCTCGGGCGCCTTCGGTGACGGTGTCAGGTCCAGCAGCTGAAAGGACTGGATAGCTTCAGTGGAGACGGGAAGGGTTCGATATTCGGGGATTATTCAGTGATAACTACCCAAGTAAACTAGATGTACTTAAATTTATTGCTCAACTTCAAATTACACCACGAAGAAAAATAAAATAAATATATCACACAAAACTGCGAATACGAGCAAGTCTACTTGGAACTCCCCTCTTAAAAAACGCAAATATAAAAATTCCGATGAACGCGGTAGCGGTGACGGAACGAGAATGTACGGAGGGTCGAGGTGGAGAGAGGGGATGAACAGGATCGCATGCAGCAACCGCGTAGTACACCACGGCGGCTACTGACATACACGGGAACCGGATACACCAGACGCTTGGTAAACCACTGCGCTGGTGCGACCGGGGGAAATGTGGGCGACAGAGGCGTAGTAGACCACGGCCAACTGTCGACACACGGGATAGGGGTCGACTACAGCAGACGCTTGGTAAACCACTGCGCTGCTGCCCCTAGGGGAGAAGATGAAACAGCGGTGTAGTAAACCTCGGCCAACTGAAACCAATAAAGGCGGAAAGAAAGAGACGGAAATTTTTTTAGCTTTTTAAACATCGAACGTCAAAATTTTTATTTGGTAAAATCTATATGAAGTTAGCAACTTGTAGGAAAAAAATGGGACAGAATGCTTGTGTTCATCATAGTTTTCTATTACATTTTTTTTTGTCCGAGTTGGTAGGGTCTACGAGCCGAGTATTCGATTCGAGAACTATATCCGAGACCTCGGACCGATTTCTATCACCGCGGACACAAGCCTTGACAAGGGACCGTAGGTTCGGCAAGCACAGAGTGCAGTTGCGTCAAGCGGATTCAAGCTGAACAGTGGATGGAAAGGACTTATTGTCTGTAAAGCTAAGCTATTTCTTTGCACTGTAATTAATTTCATCACTGCGCATTTCTTCAAGTCATGAATGAAATCTTCAGTTTGATTCCTACAGATACCAATAACTACCGAAATCAATAAAAGCTGATTAACACAACCAAATAAGTTGACGGCGAGAAATAATTATTTTATTTATAAATTTTGAACATCTTATTTATTATTTATTTTATTACTGGACATTCTTTAAAACATTTACTGTTACTTTAACTCCAATATAAAGTAAGCTATAAAAACAAATAATAGATATTATCGTTTTGACAGGGGATAAATAGGAAGGTAACTTTTTGCTGATAAACCGTTATTTACCTTTCTCCTAGCTAGCAAATCAAAGTACTAACTATATTAATGTCATATAATAATTGTATTTTTATCAAATGCACTTTTAAATAAACCTTTTCATAAATAAAATGTTAAATTATCTCGCCGAATTACAATTGTGCATTTTATTTTCTTCGGTCGCATAAATTTCAGTTTGACAATTCAACCCACAAAGCAAGAACTCAACCTTGTAACCTGTCAGCAATTTGACTCGAAAATTGTGTAGTGATTTTTTAAAAACAGTTTTCTTGCCAATTTGCTAGATGACAAGGTTACATAACAAACAGAAAATCCGGCAAAATAAAAAGCACTTGTGTATTTACAGTTAAACCAAAAGACCTACAACCACTTGGCTATTAGGAAACAAAATGAAAAAAATAAAATAAATTATATGTCAGAAATAGATGAAGACGACCAGAAAATCGGACGCATTGCGATTTAATATAATATGTAACTAAAATTTATTCCTACGAAATGACTTGAAAGCATATTTTTTTATATTGATTGTTGCAGGTAGTAGCAAATGGCCAGGTTGAGAAAAATACAGCAATGTCAAGTTAGTGGTATCGTGTAAATAAATAAGTTACGTTATGTGTGACAGTGCCACTCTCAATCAGGTATTTTCACATGCAAAATATCATCATACATCGTCCACAGCGCTAGGCCACTAACACCGCTAACAATCTATCTTTATAAACAGTCTTAATCACCTATCACATTCAAATTTCTGAAATTCAAATCTAATCAAAATATATTTCTCATCTCAATAAAAAACCATATATTCATATAAAAAAGCCGCTAAATTACCTTTGTCACTATCACTATACGTCGTTCATAGTATCTACTCGAACCTTACCGTCGACTAGCGTTTCAATATCATCACTATTATTTCTATAACAGCACACATTCCTACCAACTTTTGCAGTAATTTGGACAGAGTGAAATATTTCACAGGTACACTGCGGCGTAATCAAAACGTATACCCCAATTCCGAAAATATGAGGAAGGATTCATATTCATAACATGACTGCATTCTACAAATGGAAAATATTTCAATGTTGATATCCCAGCTACTAAATAATTATAAGCTAATGTGATGACACGACTACAACCATTATTATTTTAATTGTTGGGGTTATAATTTATATTAGGTTTACAGTAAATCGGTATACATATTCAGGCTGTTAGTTACAAAACTGACTTACAAGTGTTGCCTACACAGCACTAGAAATTTTCATGTTTGTACACATTATAATTAATCACGTTACAAAAATTTGAAAAATAAATAGTCTCGTATAGCCGCACACACGCACTTTAAGTATTACGCAGAACAAATAATAATACAGCTAAACATCATTTACTATAGGCTCTATTTTAAAAGCACTGATATTTTGATAAAATTCGCAATCAACCACCGGACAACATTTTAATTCCCACACCACTCACACTTCTCTTTTACAATCAATGCTATTTCTATAATTATGAATTGGCATTACTTACCCCTTAGTGAACACGTAGACAAAGAAAGGACCCCCAAGTAGCTAGCTCTCATCTTCAAGTAAACTGTAAAGAATTACCACACGCCTTCCACAATACTGGGATCTTATTTGGAATTCAACTCAGTATGCAGTCATCATTAACAAGCTGTCAAATCTTCACAATGTTTCTGCAAGGTACAATCATTGCTAGTATTTAGAATATTTTAAACAATTTAGTTTGGGACTGATTCACTTATATCTACACTACAGTTATAATAAGACTTAGTAATGAACGTAGAAAACACTGCGTGTACGTGAATGTCGAAATACAAAATAATTTTTTTACGTTACTGCAGTAACTAAGCAATTCATAACGATAATAGAACCCCATGGCAACATTTAATCCGTGAGCTAGCTGTAAAAATAGCGACTCATTTGACCAAAATATTATGTAAGTTTTATGGAATCTACCCATTTAGGTACATCGAAAAATGCAAGTCTGCCATGAAGATCTGGGTGGAGTTCAAAATGGCGTCCACTAAAAAAGGAAAGTAAAGGAAGGAATATTGAATCATGTGACCACAATTTTCTTTTTTATTACATGATACTAGACGAAAATACAAATCAAAAGACACCAGTCTGCCACTCGTATGTGGCCGGGTTGCCTCAGCAGTCAAAATTTAAAATTTGTTGCTCGAAATTTGACTTAAATGACCAAAAATTATTTTTTTTATTTCATGATACTAGAATAAACGACACCAGTCTGCCACTCGTACATAGTCGAGTACTCCTGGCAGACGAAATTCAAAATTTAAAATTTATGGCCCGAAATTTCACTGAAATGACCAAAATTTTCTTTTTATCCAAAACTAGACGAAAATACAAGACAAAAGACACCAGTCTTTCGAGGCAACCCGACCACGTACGAGTGGCAGACTAGTGTCATTTAATTTGTATTTTCGTCTAGTGTCATGGGATAAAAAGAACATTTTGTTCATTTGAGTCAAATTTCGAGCAATCAATTTTAAATTTTGAAATTCGTCTGCTGAGGCAACCCAGCCACATACGAGTGGCAGACTGATGTCTTTTGATTTGTATTTTGTCTAGTATTTCGAGATTAAAAAGAAAATTTTGGTCACATTATTCAAAATTCCATCTTTTACTTTCCTTTTTTAATGGACGCCATTTTTAATACCACCCAGATCTAAATGGCAGTCGTGCGTTTTTCGATATACCTAAACGGGTAGATTTCATAGAACATACTGAAACTTTTGGTCAAATGGGTTGCAGTTTTTATAGCTGGCTCACGGACTAATTCATTATTAATTAAATTGTTGCTTTTGAATGAACAAATGGTTAAGAATATAATCATTACAGTAACGCGATGCACATAAAACAGCCTTAATTATTCTAACACAATCAGATTTTTATCAGTAGTGCTTCCAGAAAAACGACTTCTATAATAACAATACAAATAATATTTTGTACAATGAAATTAACTGAAATAAAACGGGTTATGTTTCCTTACACTTGTTACTTCCACCACAGTATAAGAACTCACAAAGTAGCAACACTTTTAATATTCCAATATTAGAAAATATAGTAATTCAGTGTTTGTCAAATATAAAGACACAGTATTTTGTCACGTTAAGTTCATAATATAAGTGCAAAACGGAGAGGTAAACTTATTTGTATCATGAAAAATTGTAGGAACTTTTACAGTGCAGGTGAAATAATATTTTTAGTTTTTATCCCTTTGGAAACTGACAGCTATTCAAATTTACCGCCGTATGCCGCAGCTGCCAATATCATCGGTCGATGCGATATAAAGATCAAAGGTGCCTACAGCGAGTGCCGCTGTGGTTCCACCACTGATTTTCAACCGTTGACTAAATCTACACCAATGTCTAGCAACAATGTCAAAATATTCACAACGTAGTTACTACGTACTCCTAGTCAACGGAAAATCCACTGTTAGTGAATGATTAAAAATCATGCCAATATTAATACAATGATCAAACATTTCTATTCTCACCTCATCTGCAATTTTCTCCCACAATAATTGCTACTACTATAATTATAAAGTTAGATTACTTACCCCTTGTTGTACATGTAGATAAAGACTGGGCCCCCGCGTAGCAAGCTATCATCTTCAAGTAGTAAAATGCAACTAGGGATTCCACCAAGTTCATAGGTTTATTCAGCTGCCTGGCTTGTGCTTCCAAAAATCTTTACGATTCAAACAAATGTACATCATCATATGACAATCAATTGCTGGTATTATTTAAAATATTTAAAACAATTTAATTCGAAACTGACCAGTGAGCACTTATACATATTTACACTACAAATATGTTCAGACAGAATTATGGATGGAACTTTGCCTCTATGTGAATATCTGAAATCAAATTAAAAATTTTTACAGTTGTTTTTATGGTATCTAAACAATTCATAGTAATAATGAGAACCTATGGCAACATTCATTATTATTGAAATTATTGACTTGCAATGAAGAAATGATGGGCTGAAGCCTTATTGGCTGGCACAACAAAGCGATGCCAACTGTAAAGTTCATCGTTAACCACCTTCTTTCTTTTCCTACACTAATGGGCACATAAACATTGTCAACATTTCGCCTGATAGACAACCTCAAAAATTTCGCAACGTCATTACAAGGTACTCCTAGTCAACGAAAAATCCATTGTCAGTACTATGAAGAAATGCGGATTCAATCTGAACAAAGGATGGAAAGGACATATGGTCTGTAATGCTAAACTTTTCCTTCGCACAGTCATTATTTCATAACTGCGCATTTCTTCAAAACATCAATGAGATCTTCAGTTTGATTCCAACAGACGACAATCGTCAAGTAACTTTACTGCTATGATGTTTATTTCACAAGAACACTGCGGCGTAATTAAAACGTGTACCCCATTTATGAAAATATGAGGGAGGATTCATATTCATAACATATCTACATTCCACAAATAGAAATTTTTCAATGTTGTTACCACAGTAACAAAATAAATACATTTTATAATATGATGCCATGACAACGATAATTATTATTTTAATAGTTGGGGATAATAATAATTTTTTTTACTTTACAGTAAACCGATTCACATACCAACAGTTCCAATTATTCAAGAAAATTGGTACCATTCTTTAAAGAAATTTGAACAACAGTTATATTTACTTCCATACTAAATTTACATCAAGTTGTCCATATGACAATCAAATTTTTGACGGTAATGTTAAGAAAGTCAAAATAATTCGAAATGATGTGCCATTATTAAAAACAAAGAAATTTACTTTAACTGTAAATTTAAGTGACATTAAAAATTTCTGTATGTAATAGTTTGGCAGGTAGCGTTAAATCCTGATCACTCGATAACGCAAGTTAAGCACTGCTGTCAGCAGTCAGTAGTAGGATGGGTGACCGCTTTGCGAAAACCCATACCAGCATTCCGTTGTTATGCCACTGAAAAGGAGGTTCCGATGCGACATTTAACCGCAGCAGTTGAGATCGCGTAATAATAATAAAATTATTTATAAAACCGGGCATTAGTCAATTTGCATGAGCAATGGCTCAAAAAAATACGTTTCTTTTATAATTCATTAAAATATACTCTAGAAATAATTATTACATATAACTGTAACATTTACTGGTTTAAAACCAATTGAGTTTCCCTTAACAGAGTGAACCGTATGTTTCCAGGAATGGAATTTTTCCTTTCTGGCAATACATTTTAATCACATTACTAGGATTTAAAAATATACTCGTATACAGTTGAACCAACCTGTACCAACGTACGATCAGGTCTCGTATGCCACACACACCTCTCAAAAACATTATTTCCACAACAGTTATACGTGGTTCATACTTCTTCACCCCCACACACTTTAAGTATAATGAAGAATAAATAACTCACAAACAAAAACACACGCCAATATACGATGGAAAAAGAAATATATTGTTGGGGGTACTTAATGGCCCCTTTCAACCTTATTTAATGATGACTAGTGCTAATATCTAACTTAAATCATTTATCCCTTTTCTAATATTACAAAAACAGTCGCAATCAACCACTGTCCAACATTTCAATTTCCAAGTCACTCACACTCCATTCATACAATCAGTGCTCTTTCTAGTATTATGAATTTCGATCACTTGCCCTGTAATGTACACGAAGACAAAGATAAAGAAAAGGCCCCCAGGTACCTAGTTCTCATCTACAAGTAAACTGCAAAGAGGAACCACACGTCATCCACAACAATGTGATCTTACTTGGAATTCTACTCGGTATGCAGTCTTATCATTATCAAGCTGTGGATTATGCTTCCAAAATTTTTACAATGTTTCTGCAACGTAATTGCTAGTATTTATAATATTTTTAAAAAAATTAGTTTGGAACTGATGCACTTTCATATATTTACACTACGGATATAAACAGACTTGATGACGCATGTAGCACAGTGTGTATGTGAATGTCTGAATAAAAAATTAAAAATTTTACTGTTTATGCGGTAACTAAACAATGTATAACAATAATGAGACCCTATGGCAACGTTCATTATTACTGAAATGGTTGGTTTTGAATGAACGAATGACTGATTTTACGCTTCATTGGTTGGAAATATATTTACAGTAAAGCAGGTTATTTTCTCCTTAGTACTTGTTAGTGTCACAATTGATTTTCAGCCGTTGACTAAATATATACCAATAAAATGATCCCATGAATGGTTATATATTAAGCGCATCTTTAAGATTTAAAATTATCTACACACCTACAAACTATTAAATTAAACAATCTCAAAATGTACTCCCCGTCAACGGAATATCCACTGTCAATGGATGAATAAAAATCATGTCAATATAAATACAATTGTCACACATTTCTCTTCTCATCTCATCTACAATTATCTCACACAATAATTGCTATTACTATTATTATAAAATTAGATTATTTACCCTTTCACGTACATGTAAATAAAGACAGGGCTCCCAAGTAACTAGCTAGTAGCTACGATCTTCAAGTAAACTGGAAAGTATCTTCACAACACTAGGGTCTCACTGCGAACTAGGAATTCAATCTTGTATACAGTCTTATTGGGCTGCCTGGCATGTGTTTCTAAAAATCTTTGCGAATCTAACAAAAGTACAATCACTATACGACAATTAAAATATTTGAAACAATTTAGTTCGAAACTGAGCACTTATATTTACACTACAGATATATTCAGACAGAATACAGAATGTGAAAGTTTGAAATCAAATTAAATTTTTTTACTGTTGTTTCTAAATTAACTAAACAATTCACATCAATAATAAGAACCTATTGCAACATTAATTATTATTGAAATTATTGGTTTACAATGAAGGAATGATTGTTTTCAGCCTCATTGGATGGCAATACATCAAAACAGCAAAGCGATGCCAACAGTCAAGTTCTCCGTTAACAATCTTCTTTCTTGGCCTACACTAACGGGTATACAGTCATAAAGTCAAAACTTTCATTGATGGCGAATCCAGGAATGGAACATTTTTATCAGCGATTAAATGCTTAACGAATTAATCACTTCTCACTGGATTCGACACTGATTTTCATCCACGGGCGAAATGCAACACACTCTGTCTATAGCACTGGGATTTTCGCATATCTGGCAATATATTGTAATCACGTCACTAGGATTTCAAAATAGCTACACTCCTACCAACCCGCCTGATAGACAACCTCAAAATATTCGCAACGTCATTACAAGGTACTCCTAGGCAACGGAAAATCTATTGTCAGTACTGTGAAGAAATGCGGATTCAAGCTGAACATTGGATGGAAAGGACATATGGTCTGTAAAGCTAAGCTATTTCTTCGCACAGTCATTATTTCATAACTGCGCATTTCTTCAAGACATCAATGAGATCTTCAGTTTGATTCCAACAGACGACAATCATCAAGTAACTTTACTACTATGATATTTATTTCACAAGAACACTGCGGCGTAATTAAAACGTATACCCCATTTCAGAAAATATGAGGGATGAAACATATTCATAACATGTCTATATCCTTCAAATAAAAACAAAATTATGGCTAACTATAAATATTTTATTTACAGAAAAGGAACTTTTTCGTTCAAAAATATATCATTTATCGAGATCTGCAAATGCAGAGTGCCACACACAAAAATGGGTAATTAGTTAAATGTCTCGGAAACTTAAGGTTCAGTGCAAATAATTGAGTTGCGTTACGTGTGATAGTGACTCTCTCAATCATGTATTTTCAAATGAAAAATATAATCATACATCGGCAACAGCAGTCTGCACTATACACTCGGAGAAAAAATTATTACTTTCAACAAAAAATATTTAAAATGAATTAATAAATATTTAATTTTATGTATTTAAATTTACTATGTTTTTATTAGTTTCTAATATATAAATATCAGACAAAACGATACTCAAGTATTATCAAGATTAAAATTAATTATATTCATTATTAAAATTAAATAATTATATATTTAATTCATATTAATTTATAAAATTCAAATAGGTAATGAATTTATTAAATAAATGTATTTGTTTTAAATAAATCGCTTACTCATATTTTAAATAAATATTTTGTTGTCACAAATACAATTACATTACTTTCAAATAATTTTCTTTCTAATAAATGGATTTATTTAAATTTTAATTTTCTCTGAATGTAACAGCTAACATTCAATTCCGATAAACAGTCTTAATTATCTAAGCCACATTCAAATTACTAAGATTCATATTCGAGTATAGACATAGCTCTCCCCTCTCAATCAAAAACAATATATACATATAAAAAGGGCCGCTAAATTACCTTTGACATTTTCACGTCGTTCATAGCACCTAATTGAACGTTACCTTCGACTGGCGTTTCAATATCATCACTATTATTTCTAACACAGCATACATTTCTAGCAACTTGTGTAGTTATTTGCGTACAGTAACTGAAGTATTTCACAGGAATACTGCGGCGTAATTAAAACGAATACTCCATATCTGAAAATATGAGGAAGAATTCATATTCATAACATGTCTACATTCTACAAATAGAAATTTTTCAAATTACCATATGTTGTTACCACAGTTACAAAATAATTACTTTAATAATAATAATATAATGTGATGCCATAACAACGACCATTATTATTTTAATTGTTGGGGGTAATAGTTAATGATTGGTTTACTTTACAGTAAACCGATACACATACCAACAGTCCTATTTATTCAAGAAAATTGATACACGGTATTAAAAAGAAATTTAAATTCCAGTTAAATCTACTTCCATACTAAAGTTACGTCAAGTGTTCCATATAACAATCAAATTTTTAATAAAATAATTTGAAATTATGTGCAATTATTAAAAACAAATAAATTTATTTTAACTTTAAGTGACAGTTAAATTTCTTTTTAAAACCAGGTATTAGTTAATAAATTTTCATGAGCATTGGCTCAAGAAAATACGTCTTTTATAATGAAAATATATCTACTCTAGAAATAATTATAACGGATAACTATACAATTTACTAGTTTAAAACCAATTGTTTCCTTTAATAGAGTGCGCACTATGTTCATAGCAATGGAATTTTTCATGTCTGGCAAAACATTGTAATCACATTACTAGGATTTAAAAATAGATTCGTATACAGTTCAACCAACCTGTACCAACGTACGATCAGGTCTCGTATAGCCACACATACCTCTCAAATATATTTTTTCTGCATCAGTTAAACGGGGTTTATGCTACTTCACCCCAACACTGTAAGTATTGTGAAGAATAAACAACTCAGGAACATAAAACGTATGTCAATATAAAAGAAATAATTTCTTGTCTACATGTATGAGATGTCTAGAAGAAGAAATATATTGTTGTAAGTGTTGTGGGTACTAAATGACACCTTTCAAGCTTATTTAACGATGTCTAGCGCTGAATTAGCGGTATTTATCCGTTCTATAGTTTCTAATACTACAAGAACAATCCAACTAACACTATCTATTATAGGCTCTACTCTACAAGCATGATAATTTGATAAAGTTAGCGATCAAACACTGCCCAACATTTCAGTTCCAACGTTACTCACACTTCTCTCATACAGTCAGAGCTATTTCTATATTATATGAATTCAAATGACTTACCCCGTAATGTACACGTAGATAAAGAAAGGGCCCTATCAGGTAGTTAGCTCTCACTGGGATCTTCCTAGGAATTCAACTCTGTATGCAGCTTTATCATTTTCTAGTTGTCTTCCAAATTCTTTACAATGTTTCTGCAACGTGCAATCTATTGCTAACATTTAGAATATTTTAAACAATATAGTTTGGGACTGATGCACTTATATCTACACTACGGATATAATCGCACTAATAAGCACTGTTTGTATGTGAATGTCTGAATACAAAATTAATTTTTTATGTTACTGTAGTAACTAAACAATTCATAACAATAATGGAACCCTATGGCAACATTCATTATTACTGAAATTGTTGGTTTGGAATGAACAAATGGTTGGGTTAACCCTAATTGGTTGGGAATATATCATTACAGTAAAGCGACGCACATAAAAACAGCCTTAAGGGCGCGTTTGAAAACCCAACAACCGCAGGATTTAAATGATTTATTTTATGTCTTTCAGCAAAACCATGTAATGTACCAAAATGTACTTTCGGAAGAAAGTTTTTCTCACGTCTTGAACTACTAGCGCTGTCGGCGGTAAAACGTTCAACAAAGTGAACAATTTTCAGTAATAAATTTTGCACTGAATTTTAGGTTATATTGCCCTGATTGTCGTAAGCTAAAATTTTATCTTTATATGTTTAATAATTAATACATTCGTCTTATCATAAAACTACTTACTATTTTTGTTTATTTTGCAAAGTAGAAAATGTTTTAAAATTGTTATTTTGTAGCTTAGAACAATCTATAAACCCTAATAATTTCATTTTTGTATCATACATATAATGACATTGTCTCGAATTGCTTAAAATTATAAAGTTATAGAGGCATAAAAATAGCAGTTTTACTGGTTTTCAAACGCGCCGTTAATTATTCCATAAAAGTAGGATTTTAATCAGTAGGGCATCCAGAGAGAGGACTTCTTCTATAATGACAATACAAATAATATTTTGTACAATTCCAGGGAAACACGGTGACCTCGCGCTACGTGATGGCAGTACAGACGTCTCATCATGAATAAAGAACATGTCAATGTAAATACAACTATCAACCCTATTATTCTCACGCTCACCTCATCTACACTTATCTCAAACAATAATTGCTATTACTATAATTATATATATAGATTACTTACCCCTTCATGTCCATGTAGTCATGTAGTTAAAGACTGAGCCCCCAAGTTGTTAGCTATCATCTTCAAGTAAACTGCAAAGTATCTTCACAACACCAGGTTCTCACCGTAGACAAGGGATTCAATCAAGTATACAGTATACACCACCAAAAGACAATCTATTGCTAGTATTATTGAGAGTATTTGAAACAATTTAGTTCGAAACTGAGCAGTTATATTTACATTACGAATATATTCATAGTGAATTAAGAATGGAGCATTGCTCGTCTAAAATCCAATTTAAATTTTTGTTACTGTTACTACAGTAACCAAACAATTCATAGCAATAATGTGAACTCTATGACAAAATTTAACTATTATTGTAATTGCTGCTATTGCAGAAATGAATTAATTAATTTTTCAAGCTTACAGTTTTATTTCGATTCACCCAATATTCTGGTTTCTTCTTAACTTGATTCTAAGGATTGCAGTTCACCTCGGCGGACATCAGCTGAAAATCACACGAGTAAACTGCCGATCTATACACATGCCACACTTTTTCATAAGCCGCATACTCTACAATTACACACAAACATTAAAACAATATTTTGTTTACAACACATACAAATGCTGTTTTGCTCTTTTGCTGATGTGCATGATTAGACTGATTTGAGATGATTAATTTTTAGCGTGCATTACACGATGAAGATTTTCTTTTAAAGTGACATTAAAAGATTTCTCTCTCATACAATAATGAAAGTGTAAGAGAGATAAAATAAGTCAAGTAAAACTTCCAACTAAAAACTGTTATATGAGGTACTTTCTCTTAAAAGTCCCTAAAAGATTAGAGCAGTAATTAATACAATTATGTTGGCATTTTGACAGTGTGATGTTTTAATTCACTAAAAACTTGATCTTGCAAATAGAGTTATAAGTTCACTTACAAAGAGAATTTAAAGTCACTTGAAAAGAAAAACTTCATCGAATATTGCACGCTTAAGATTTATCTTCATTATATGTACGCATGTGTTAATATGCAGTACCAGTACTTACGTAAAATATCCGCTTTTAGTAGGTATTCTCTCTGTCACTGCCGTCAACTACTTACTTGTATTTTATAACAATGTACAATTCACTACAACTTGGTATGTCTAAAGTAACTGAGGATTTCGTAAGAATACTGCGGCTAAATTAAAATGTATACTCTATTTCTGAAAATTTGAGGAATGTCGTTACTATAGTTACAAAATAATTACAGACAATAATGAGATGCCATTATTGTAATAATAAGTAAGAGCAGTGGAATATGATTGGTTACAGCCTTATTGGTTTGTAGTATTCTAGTATATTATTAATTCATTACAATAATGTGACACATTAACCAACAGCCTTATTCCAATAAATTCACTCAGTCAATTTTTACTAGTCTTGAAATCAAGACAAGACCAAGACAAGACCAAGACAAGACCAAGACAAGGCCAAGACAAGACCAAGACAAGATCAAGACAAGACCAAGACAAGACCAAGACAAGATCAAGACAAGACCAAGACAAGAAGTATTTTATATTTCCCAAGACAAGACAAGAAAGTATCATCAAGATTTAAGATTTCTTGTCAAGAAATCTTGATATCATGATAATATATATTTTTTAGTTCCGCATTTATGATTAAAATATAAAAATTTTATATACATTTGTTCATTAAGTGACTTTGAGATTCGATCCAAATTTGTAAACAGGTTTTAACACCATCTTGCGGCCTTAATGTGAACCTCAAAATTTTTTAAATATACAACACAAGATTTTATAAATATGTGAAGTCAAGATTTAAATATAAATTTTATGTCGCAAATATAGTTCATCTCAAAATTTTTTAAATATACAATACAAGATTTTATAAATATGTGAAGTCAAGTTTTAAATATAAATTTTATGTCGCAAATATAGTTGATACTTTATAAAATGTATAATTTATTATGTATAAATTGAAACAATTTATACATAATTTTCCTTTTTCTCTAAATATGTAGTCGAAATGCATATATATTTCAAAACTTAATTTATGCCAAAACATATACGTAAGAAACATTTAACTAAAAGGGAGGGGCAAGGGCAGACGCCAACTCTACACTCTTGAGCGTTTGGATTGTATAAAACGATAGAGAAAGGGGATTCCCCTAAAATGTCAAGAATCAAGAAATATTAAGAAATCTTTAAACAAGACTAGATATACATTGTCAAAAATGAGCAATACAAGAAATTAAATTCTTGTCTTGAACATCAAGCCCAAGACAAGAAGTGATCATCAAGATAAGGTTTTTTTGTCTTGATGAAACACTAATTTTTACCAATGGCTTTGTCTGTAATGATAATATCCTACCTTTTTTTTTTTGGCCTGGTGGGGGAAATGCATTTACGCACAGAGTGTGGGACTCGCCTGCTGTTCAGCCATACCCACTTAAACCTAACTACCAGTATGACAGGGGTTTTAATCAACCTGAAGTACTACCTTTCGGCATTTCTTTCCAGGTTGCCCCTCTTTCTTCGCTCTTATATTAGAGCTGCCATTTGTCTTCTTTCCTCTTCGAGTCTCTTCTCTCTCTCCTCCTTCTTGCGCATTATGCATTGGCGAAAGATTTGATCGAGGTCCACTCGTCTTCGCCCTCCAGCATTGTTTGTACAATGTTTTTTGGGCTGATATTCTTGTTGAGCTCCTCCTCAACCACTGTCCTTTCAGGTGTCCATTCGGGGCAGTGGAAGAAGGTGTGCTCAGCTGTGTCCTCCCCTAGTTGATAGAAGGGGCAGGAGGCTGAGTCCCTTCTTCCTATCCTTTTGAGATAGGCTTCGAAAGAGCCGTGTCCAGTTAGGAGCTGGGTGAGATGGAAATCCAACTCTCCATGCTTCCTGTCTATCCATGTCTGTATCTGTGGGATGAGTCTCCTCGTCCACTCACCCGCAGTTTCGTTTTCCCATTTTCTTTGACACTTAAGTCTCGTCTCTTGCTTTATTGCTCGAGCCTCTTCTTTGTTCTTCTTGTAAGTTTGCTCCCTTTCTTTGACGAGTAGCTCTATAGGAGTTTGTCCCGCCAGCACCTGGGCTGCTGCTGCCGAGACCGTCCTATATGCGCTACATATCCTTATTGCCATCTGTCTTTGGATCTGCTCATATAGTTTCCTATATTTCGCAAGATCCATGGCCTTGTGCCAGATTGGGGCTGCGTACAGTAGTATTGAGTTTACTACTGCGCCCAGAACCCTTCTCTTTGTTGCGGCTGGGCCGCCTATGTTTGGCAATAGTCTGGAGAGATTCCGTGTGACCTCGCCTGCCTTCTTGGCTGTACACATGACATGTTCCTGCATTCGCAGGTCTTTGGCGAAATGCATTCCCAAGTACTTGATACTCCGGGAGGTTTTCACCACTTGGTCTTGGACTGTTATATCCAATTCCAGTAGTGTCCTTCTCCCCGCGAGTATTACGGCTTCGGTCTTTTCTGGAGCCACGATAATATCCTACCTAGAAAAACTAAACATTTACAGCCTAACAAAAGATTGTGTTTTTGTATATAATTATTAAACTATTTTGTAGACAGGCAAAAAATATAAACTTCATAACTGTTTCCAAATCTGAAATCTAAACCACATCTATAAGTAAGAAACATCACAATGATAACTCTAGCGTCTCTCTCAGTTGGACACCTAACATTGCTGCGGTCAGCCAAGTGTGGGAGTATTCCACGGCGCGCAGCCGGACACCACAACAATATCCAACGGCACTCATCCGGTTAACAGCACCTGATTTGAATAAACCCAAAGCCAACAGCACACAATGCCCTTTGTTTACACACAAACCCATTCCCTGTTTTGTCGATTTTTGTCCTTATCCGTTACGTTCCATTGAGTTGTGCTTTTGCCACTTGGATATGGATATTTCGTGATCTGTTTGTTTACTTTAAATTACATTAAGGTTTTTAAATATTATCTGCACCTGTTCCACTTTCACTTGTCGACTTATCTCTTTAGTAGATACTTGTTACACTTTTTATTCTTAAGGTGCTTTCCGAACGATTCAATTATCAATTACAATTACCACTTGTAAGCCAATAGAAAAAATAGCCAAAAGTTGATACGAAAATATAAAGAAATTAATGATCAATGCACAATGATGTTGAAATAAACTATTTAACCCATTAAAATTAAATAATCCATTAATAAAAATGAGTTTTCTCTCCCGTACAATGATGTAAGTGTAAGAGCGCTAAATGAATCGAGTTATAACGAAACACTGTCTTCAAAGTTCCTAAAAGACTTAGCCGTGTACTTACGCATTACTGCTTTTACTGAATTACCAACTTAGCGCGTGTTTTGCAGTAGGCGAAGTACAAGTATTTGAAAAATGGCGCGATGAAGTAGAGTACAAATTGAAATCTTGGTTGATATGCACGACAATTGTCCAGTTTTGTACACACTTTATAGAAAATATAGATGTGTTTAATTATAACAATTTTATGTTGGTATAACTGAACTTTTGACACTGGAGTATAAATTCAACGAGAAAACAGTCATTATTTGTCATTAAACCTTGAATTTTACGTTGAACAAAGTACCCGATAAGGTTCAAGTTCAAGCGTTTGAGTTCAGTTCATGGTTTAAGTAGAACTGAAATACACTTTAAACCTTAAACTGAAACTTAAACTAAAAATTTGGTTTAAACTCGCACTTTGGGCATTAAAGTAACTTTTAAAGAAAAACTTCATCGTGTAATGAACGCTTAAGTACCTACTCCATTACTATTTCCAACCTCTCTTGAATAGAATGTGTGCTGTGATCAACGCCATCTTTTACTCCTAAAAAATTTCAATGTTGTCTACTTTTATTATTTATTATTGCCGAAATAAACTGAAAGTAAACAAAACAAGAAGAAATAATACAGTCGGCTTAATTGTAGTTGACGACCAGAAATCAATTTTAAAAATCTGGTGTGTTCAACACATAACCTACCGCCCAATACAACTCTTAAAATGTACAAAATAGTATTTGAAGATACAGAAAAATACCTTATTTGTTTATTTCTATTTACATTTAAGAAATTTAATTTTCTTTTGTATACTTGTTTTTTTTTTTTGACATATATTAAACAAAGAAAACAGCTTCACAATGTGTCACATTGCGTAAAAAGTTTAAAATTTTTAAATGTTTCCATGATGCACATGGAATGCAAGATTTAGAAATTATATTTCTTTGTATTTTATTACCTCTAAATCTAATGAAAATTAACAAAATTAGTGTCACCAAACACATGATAAATTAAATATTATACAATTTTCAAAATAACATAAATTGTTCAAAAATTAAATTTAGCCATGTTTTTTCACGGAAAACTGTTACGTGCTTCTAGAGTGAACTGCTACTTCCATTTAACCAATTTTATTCAAAAACTAATCAGATCTGCAACCAAATTGTATTATTGGTGTTGTAGTATTTGAGTTATACGAGACGAAAAAAATTGGCACACACACAGACACACAAACACATATTGTAGGGACCCTAAAACGTGCTTATTCATTGAAAACTCACTACCCAATTTTTTGACCAAAAACAATACCTCTCTTACTTTGAGGTAGGCGGGTAGGTAAAAAGCAAGATTCTTTAGTTTTATTTTAGTTTTGAGGTTGAATAAACACGAATTTGTTCAAAGATATTTTCAGAATGCGCATTTGCGCACCAGAAACTACAAAACATTAATCTGTAGTCAACCATACATTTCTTCTGAGAAAATATATTAAAATAGGTATAGCAAACATTTTTTACAAAAATAATTTATTTTCTTTCCCATGTGACATATTAAGTCGATGTTTCACTTCTGAATATCTGCTAAGAATAATACTGATATATTTAAGAACAAATTTTACCTGAAAAATATAAGCATAACTCCAACTGCCTTTTAGAAATATCAACAGCAACTTAGCCTCAAATATAGAAACATTCCATTGTCACACGGTTATGCATGAACAATACCATAACGTTTAGTAAACATAACCATTCGTTATCTGGTGTTTACTGACACTCACCCACTGTGAAATTATGTGAAGATACAAGTTTCCTTTTCACGTTGTTCTGTGAGTGACAGTGCTGTGACCTGTGACGTGACATGATGGGCTCTTCGCTCTGAGTCTGGGATTGAAACCTGAGCTAACTTGGCGAGGTGAATGCGATGCTGATAGTGAAATGGATTTAGTGACTGGAGAAGGAAAATAATTTATGTATGTTCCCACTTGAGACCTACCGAACAATTTGTATATAAATGGTTTTTAATGTGATGATTTCCGTCATATTTGTACATTTATTTCATTTATCTACATTACTTTACTTTAAGCACGTTTTAGGGTTCCTAGAATTAATAATATTTCACTATTTTCACAGAATCGTCTGTCATAGGTGATAGTTTACTTGAAGACCTATAAGGTTTATAAATCATTACAACGTTTAACAATAAATAATTGATTTAGGGTAAATTTTGTTGTATTCTATCAATATTACGTACCGTTTAAAAATTAAAATTTGCTAGAAGCACAAGATATTTTTTGTACTCATACATTGAAATTTGTTGTTTAGCGTTGCCTAAGCAACGACCGAAAATGTTTTGGTTAAAAAATTATCCAATCAAATCCCTGTATTTCTGATCACGTGTGCAAAATAACCAATCAGGTCACAATTACACGGATAATTTCCCCGGGAAATTATCACTTGTTGCTAAGTAACAGTTGTTGACAGTCGGTTGACAATTAATTTTATATTTGATTTGTTTATTTCAAAATGTCATTTTAACGGTATGAAAATGAAAATAATAATAATAATCGCAAAAAATTTCCTCACCGAATATCCCTCGACCATTGATAAATACTTATAATTTGATCACAACTACTTCAAGAACGTTGCTTGAAGGTAACAGCCCGGGCGCAACGTTCTTTCGGTAACTGTGATAAAATTATTTCGAATTATCAATGGCCTAGAGATATTATAGCTGAAAACATTTCTATTTCTAAAGCGTTTATTATTAAATTACATTTATAATAAAAAATATATAGTATTTCAAACATCATTTTACATAATATTAATATAAAGAATAATAGAATAAGCATTAAATTGAATTTAAAAATAACAAATTTAGTGCATTTGGTTACCAATGTTCACAATAATATCTGCCCTATATGACAGCTGTAAAATGTATAACCTAGTGTTAGAGACACTCTCATTCAGGGTAGAAAATACACTTACATACACACAAATAATACACCAATGTAGCTTCAATGTTATTTAATATCACTACTGCCTCGTATAAACAATGACACCTAACTGACTTCCAATAATACAATTCTCTTATTATTTACAGGCTTTACATAATTCAATGAATACTAATTAAACAATCCAAGTCTTATATCATTAGTTCTCTCACATACGGCCATCCTGAATATTCGGTATGTCCTCATATCGATACAAAAACGAATCCCAGTAAACCCAATTATCTCACATACGGGCATAATGCGCACCTCCCATTGATCTGACACTAGAACTATTCTTTCTTCCCCTTCAAAGGTTTAACTAAGCTACAATCAAACATACTTGAATGATTATTATGTTGGCTACAACCAACTCTTCTACACAAACTCATAACATTTACTATCAATACTCTTATTATTTACAGGCTTTACATAATTCAATGAATACTAATTAAACATTCCAAGTCTTATACTACAAACGTAATGTTAGTTATCTCAATATAAATAAGAAATATAATTTATTTACAAGTGAATAGGGTAAATATTTGAAATATTTTAATTGTTTTCTGATATATTAGACAAATTATTATGTATGTTTATATCCTTGAACAATTTCGTTTCTTTGTGTGGACTGTTCTTAGTTTTATACTTTTCGTACAAAAAATATTATACTTACATACCTCTTGTGTGAACTCGGTTTACGCCGACCAATACTCCTTCCACTTGGTATGTAAATAACTATAACCATTTGAATGTTTCTAAACTGTTAGGAGGGCGGGGGGAGAGAGAGTCTTATATAACATGAGTTTTGTACTTCAATAAATATCAATAAATACGCGTACCTATATTATGCCTTATTCCACCTTCTATTCTGTTTCGGATGGTATCTCTCTTCTTTAATTGTGTTGTTTCATAGTATTTGCTGTTTAGTACTTCTCCAAAGCCTCGTATGTGAAATTGTGGACGTCCTCAAAACTTCAATCTATGTTATCTTTTGCAATGTGGTTAATAATAATAATGTTTATCATTTACATAAATTATTTATTATGTATTCAGATCTGCGTATCAACATTACAAACAAAATTTAAGACTTAAAAATAACATAGTAATTCAATCATGTGATACAGTATATATTTCTTAATTATTTTCTTATTTATTATTATTACTTACTACGATTTTTCTTGAAAAGTTCATGTACTTTAAATTTCTGTAGGTATATATTTATTTATGTTAATACACTTTATCTTTGAAACTTGTAGATAATAAAAAGGTCATTATTGTTTTATTAATTATAATGGCGCCGATATCGGTGTGCAGTGCGTACTTTTTATATCATAGGTTACATGAAAAGAAAATCAATAACACATTTTTAGCATATTCAAAAATAATCTAAATACTCTATAAAAATGTAAATTTTGACCTGACATTGAAGATGATGAAGCAGAAATTGTTAAAACGTACTTACCTGCGCATTTTAATCAAATCTTATATAGTTGGTAAACTTTATTAATTTTTCAAAATATTATACATAAATTTGCACTGTCTACTGTCTTCGGTCCTGAAATCCCCTTTGTAATCGACTTTGTGTTTTGCAAGCCGCGTACACACCAAGTTCGCGAATTGTTATCGAACAAGCATAGATCTGGGTAAGAATAAAAAGCTGACCAACGCTGACCGTTGACGGATGCTGACCGAAGTGTAAAGCTTATGCTTGCCTACTATACTAATTAATATCCATAAACTTATGACGACCAACAAAAAAAATATGCTATATTATCCAGATAAACACTTTATATTATTTTACCAATTTTAACTCATTTTAACTCTAATAGTTTTAAAAGGAAAATAGCTGACCAATGCTGACATAGGCTGACTATTAGAATTAAAATCGGTAAAATAATATAATAATGTGTATCTGGATAATATAGCATATTTCTTTGTTGGTCGCTCTAAGTTCATGCATATTAATTTTCACAGGAGCCCAGTGTAAGCTCTACACTACAGTCAGCATCCGTCAGAGGTCAGCGTTGGTCAGCTTTTCATTCTTACCCCATAGATCTCGATGTGTACTAGAGTTCGCGAACAGCTCGTGTTCGGGAGAAGTTCGCTATATGAGCGGTAAGATCAAAGCTCATAACGAACAGCATTTCCAATGTGGACGTTGAAGTTTAATTTTGAGTTCCGTTCAGTTAGTGCATTGGATTGGAGCGAAGATAATGTTATAAATTTAACAGAGCAATATTGTTTGCATCCACTGAAATATTATAATACTGGAACGCGTACTGCCATGCTCTCCCTGTATGGAAAAAGCGTCAGGTATCTCTATCATTATCTAACACATCTGCGCTTGTGAAACTATAGTTACGTCAAGTACATACTAATACAAAAGTTAATTCCTGTTTATTAAAAAAACTGTGTTTTTGACATTTCTCATAAATGGTTAAATAAGTGTTTTTTAAATTAAAAAAAAATTGTGCAACATTGTAGCGCAAAGCTGTGCAAAGCTGTGTAGCAGCCAAATACAAAATTAACCTTTTTAGGTACGTAATGAATACTTTAACCTAAAACTTTTGACATTTAATCATTCCATTTAATGTAAAATTGTAGTGTACTTCACATTATAATCATTAAAGTATACAGGAGTATGAATACATGCCATTATTTCTTTCTCTCATTTACATTTCAGTTTTCCTATAAATAATATGAATGCTACGACAAACTTTTTGAACGTACCGTACGATAGGGGCTGTACGACACCTAACCTGTGTGTCGCTTTCTCTCTCGGCTCGCATTTACACCGCTAGTGTGCGTTCAGTTTTTAAATCCAAATTTATGGATTGCGATTATTTTGTCTTTGTTTCTATTTTCTTAATAATGAATTAGAATATCATCATCCTCATTCGTTGACATGGACATTATATTTATTCCAAATGAGAACTTTTACCGAATACCAGGCGAACATCCTAGGCTCTTTAACCAATTTTATTTATTTTATTTTTTGAAACTAGACGTTTGAAAATTTTTCGTGTTTTCATCTATATAGTACAGTATTTCACAAGAATCAATACATGAAATATTTTGTCTAGAAATCTTGATATCTTGATAATAAATTTTTTGCATTCCGCATTTATGATTAAAATATAAAAATTTGAATCTATGACTATGATTTTCAAAACAGATATTTTAAGGGACTATTTATCTTATTAACCAGTATATATTTATGTATTCTTGCATTTAGGTAGATCGTTTAGTATTCTTTTAATTTCTTGTCTTAAAAATCAAGCCTAAGACAAGATTTCTTGATTTATGTCTTGATGAAACACTAATATTGTAATATAATTACTGAAGATTAACTTATAAAATATAAAGACAAAGAGAGTCAAGAGAGAGTACAGCTGTGTGAAATTAATTGCATTAAAACTAGCAAAATTTCATAGTTATAAGAAGTTTATATTTTGTATAATACGTGGAAGTGATAGTTAAAGAGGTTCTTATTAGATATTTGTTATTGAATTGGTCCAATTTTGGAAATAGTGAGCTATTTTGATTGAATTTCCGATACATGTGGGTCTTTAAGGCTTAAAATCGTTCGTTTTATTCTTAATTAAATTAAGTGAGTTTGTGCGACTACGCTTGTCTTTTAAGTCAAGATCTCAACACTTCGATCAGTGTCGGTTCCAATCGTGTCTCACATGGCTTCTATCTGCCCAGTTTGTAATAAACCAGCAAATGAAGAACAGAAAACAATAAAATGTAATGGATGTAAGAAAGCAACGCATCTGTCCTGCATAAAACTCAATCCGGAAGATGTAAGTCGTATTACTCGGACCAATTCTAAGGCAATTCGGATTTATTGTAATAAATGCTTTGAAGCAACCTATACTCTTACTTCATTAAAAAATCTTATAATAGATCTGCAATCTAAAATCATAAACTTAGAAGAAACTCTTGAATCTAATAAAGCAACAGCGTCCAATGAAATTGTTTTAATAGATAAAGTCATTAATGAAATCAGTGATCGACAAATTCGTGAAAATAATATAATAGTTTCAGGCATCCCGGAAACAGATAGCGAAGATCTTTCATCCGTCATCTCGGAATTAACCACAGCTGTTGCTCCTGCAATCTTACGTCCGGTCTTCACTAAGATACATAGACAGGGTTCGCGTAACAATATTGACAATAATACACGTCCTCGACTTATTAAAGTAGTGTTCAACAGTGCTGAAAATACTAAGATCCGTAACGCTAAAAAACTAAGAAACTATGATCAATATAAAGGTGTATATATAAGTGCTGATAAAACGCGTTTACAAATGGACTATTTTAAAACAATCAAATCAGAATTGATTCAGAGAAAAGCAAATGGTGAAATTAATATTTACATTAAATATAAAAATAATGTTCCTTACATTACAAAAAACTAGGCAGCTCTTTGGCTAACAATAGTCTTCCTTCTAAACAACCTCATTTAAGTATTTACTATCAAAATATTCAGAGCTTAAAAAATAAACTAGACACTTGTTATACTACCATGCACTCCACTACATATGATATTATTGCATTTACCGAAAGTTGGCTACATGAAGGTGTTGTAGATTCAGAGTTTTGTGATACATCTCATATTATCTATAGATCTGATCGTAATTTTTGTGATACTAGTACTTCTCGGGGTGGAGTTGTCCTCGTTGCAATTAAGAACTATATTAATTCAACCAGAGTTAATTTAAATGAACTGAATCTAAGAATACCAGCATGTGTTGATATGTATATTATGTGTTAAACTTCATTTAAATACTCAAGATGTTTATTAATTTAATGTATACATTCCTCCTGCGTGTAATGCAGATGTCTATAATAATGTACTTGAAAGTATTCAATCACTTACTTTTCTATATGATGCGTATACTCTAATTGAAGGTGATTTTAACGTTCCCGAATTTATAAATAAAACGGATACAATTATTGTTAACTCTTTGAACATTTTCCTTAATTTTTTTGAATTTGAACAATGTGTAACTCAAATAATCGTTTATTGGATTTAGTCATTTCGAATATTGATTGTGAAGTTACACATGCCGAAGACCTTTTATTAAATAATGAATATGCGCCTCATCCTGCTCTTCACATTGAAGCTAAAATTAACATTCGAAATGATAAATTTCAAAAAACTATAAGTTATAAGAACTATCATTTTAAAAAGGCTAACTATCCAAAATTATATCAGTTAATTAATTCTTTTGCTTGGAATCAGCTTGAAACTTTTACAGACGCAAATGTGGCCTGCAAATTTTTTTATAGTGTTTTATACAACTTTTTCGACCAATGTTTACCTTATCGTCCTATATATAAATCCTCTTATCCTGCTTGGTACACTAGCCAAATAAAAACTGATCTTAAAAAAAAGCACATTTTCTTCGGCTATATAAAAGTATAATAATACATATTACTTTTAAAAATTCAAATACTATAGATCTAAAACAAAACATGTCATTGAAGAAGCATATAAAAATTTCATAAAATCCTCTGAGCTATCCATCAAGTCGGATCCAAATAAATTTTGGGATTTTATTAAAACCAAAAAAAAAAAAAAACAATCCTCTTCTCCTACCAATATGACATACAATGATATTAAGTTAAATAATCCACATAGTATATCCAATGGATTCGCAACTTATTTTCAAAGTACATTTATATCATGCAATATTAATAATAACAATTTTGATCAAATAAGTTCACAAAATCAGTGCATATTTCTTAATAATGTCTCCGAAGTTGACGTATTAACTGCTATAAAAGCTCTTAAAGAAACGCTTTCCTCTGGTCCAGACATGATTCCTTCTTTAATCATAAAGGATTATGCGGAATCATTTAAAGTAGGTCTTTCTAAAATAATAAATATATCTTTAAAAACTAACACTTTCCCCGAAATTTGGAAACAATCTAGAATAGTTCCTATACATAAGTCTGGAAATATTTCCGAAATAACTAATTATAGGCCAATTGCAATTTTATCACATTTCAGTAAAGTTTATGAGAATATTATTTATCTTACAATATATAAACAAGTTCATAAAAATTTATCATTTTCTCAGCACGGTTTTGTTGAACGTCGATCAGCTGCTACAAACTTATGTTATTTAACACAGTTTATTTCCGAATCCCTAGATAAAAATTTACAAGTCGATGTTATTTACACCGACTTTACAAAAGCATTTGATCGAATTGATCACAATATTATTTTACAGAAACTGCATACATTTGGTTTATCTTACTCACTAATTAATTTAATGTCATCATATCTAAGTAATCTCCGTCTCTTCGTTCACTATCTCGGTTATGATTCATTCCCTTCTATTGCTACTTCAGGAGTACCACAGGACTCTTATCTAGGCCCACTACTTTTTCTTCTGTTTATTAATGATTTACCAGCTAATATTTTAAATCACACACTTTTGTATGCAGACGATCTCAAAATATTTCGCTCTATTTCAAATACCGCAGACTGTGATTTACTTCAAAACGATCTCGATAAACTACTTGAATGGTGTGATAAAAATAAATTGCAACTAAATATTGCAAAATGTAAAACAATGTCTTTTACAAGAAAATTCGTAACAACTAATTATACCTATAAGGTTACAGGTATTTCGCTGGCTCGTTGCCTTGAATTTAAAGATTTAGGTATAATATTCGACACAAAATTAAGTTTCAATGCTCACATAAAATATATTACTTCCAGTGCTTACAAAATGCTTGGATTTATTATAAGAAACTCGAAAAATTTTACTACCATTGATCCAATACTCACACTTTATTATGCTTTCATACGTTCCAAACTTGAGTATTGCTCAATTGTTTGGAATCCTTTGTATGCTACAACATTAACTTATTAGAATCAATTCAGAAGAAATTTTTGCGCTATTTATACTTTAAAAAGAATTATGTGTACCCTGATTACAACATTTCATATGAACATTTATTAAGATACTTTAATTTTGTTAACCTTTCAGACCGTAGAGATAATTGTCAATTAATACATTTATTTAAGCTCCTTAACAATTTAATAGATGATCCTTTAACTTTAAATTTAATAAATTTTCGTATTCCAACATTCAATTCCAGAAACCAGAATTCCTTTTTACCTCCACGTGCTCGTAAAAATATCCTCCTACATTCGCCTCTCTACCATATGTATACCCTTCATAAAAACATTGAGCCTAGAATTGATATTTTTCAAGTATCACTTATTAAATTTAAGTCTTTTTTGCGCGGTACATACATTTCAAGCTGATTTTGAATTATATATCTTTCATTTATATTTTTCTTGTATACCTATGTACTTACATATTGACATATTGTTTATATGTTTGAGGGAAAATGTAAGGAAAAAATGCAAACGCAATATTCCAGTCTTGATTCACACTGTTCGGAACATTTATTCAATCAAATGCGACCGGTTTCGGCCATGTAATGGCCATTATCAAGCATACCGGCGAGACTGTACAGAAAATACAAAAACAGGAATAAGTACAAGTAACAAGCATAAATACAACAACAAAAAAATATAAATACTTACACTAAAAAACTACAAGGAAACTGTCCACAGGTAACAAAATAAACATAATAAAATCAAACAAAATTTTTGATAAAATTATACAATAATTTTTTGGTGGAAGAAATACTCAACCACCATCAGACAAACGAGAAGAAACAATAACCGCAAACCGGAACAGAAGGAAAGTCGCGGAAAAAATCAGGTGAAAACCCGCAACAATCAAAGTAAAATGTCGACGAGAGGATTACTTTTAAGGTTTGTTTGGTCATTCAGACAAAGTTCCGCATTATCCTTGAGTGACTTTTTGATTTCCAGGTGTTCAAGAAAGTCCAGAACTCTTCCATAAGGCTGAAAATGTAATATTTCATAATCTTTATCGAAGTCAAAGCTATGTTTGGTTTCCAATAGATGTTCAGCGAAGCTTGAATAAATATTATTATATTTCAAACAACGCGCGTGTTCTTTAAATCTGGTTATGAATTTCCTTCCTGTTTTGCCTATATAGTTGGCGCCACAATCATTGCATTTGAGTTTGTAGACACCTGACCGTTCAGGTACATACTTAACGACATTAATATTAAATCTAAACAGATTTTCGATATCTTGAAAGAAAATTTAGTTTTTATAGAACTGGAGGAATTTCTAAAGGACTGTGACGAGATGGTTTCGCATGTGAGTAGGAAGAAACATATTACATCAAAAAACTAAATTTCACGTTTATTAAAAATTAAAAAACGCGTAGAACAGGATAAAATTCGCCAATCTCACAATGTTGTTGAAAACGTTTACACTTTCCATAATACAGTACTTAACTTAACCAACATAGTTTTCGACAACAATGAAATAGACTTACTACAAAAAGGGCTTAAATTTAACCCTGTCACAACTCCTGCCGTGAAACAATTCGAAACGTTTGTCGCAGAACTTGATAATGTCCTTAGTTTTATTAACGACCAAAATGTAACTTTGGAAGTGACGCACACATTATTGAACTACAAAAAAACATGTTAGCAATTATAAAGGGAGACCGCAAGAGAATAAAGCTCAATCCACTATAAGATCAATTAAACAAAAGATTAAAGATAATGACCTGATTCTTACTAAAGCGGATAAAGGAAACTGTATCACTATCATGTATACCCGTGACTACATTCAAAAAGTCGAAACTTTCTTGGATTGTGATACTTTTAACATCGCTAAATCTAACCCAAACAATCAATTTTGTCTAAAAGCCAAAAAAACAATTAAATCGCAACAAGAATTTTTAGACTTCTTCCATGTCACAGCTGCGATGCCCATGAATCCGTCTACGCCTAGTCTTTACGGTCTCCCAAAAATACATAAGCCCAACTTTCCTAACAGGCCCGTGGTGTCTTTCATTAACTCACCTACTTACAATTTAGCCAAAGCTATGAATAACATATTGTTTTCTAACTTTAATATTGTGTCTCGCCATTCAGTAAAGAATTCCACGGATCTGATTAGTAAGCTTAAGCTCATAATAAACATAGACAATTGTACATTGATTTCATTCGATGTTACCAATCTTTTTACGAATGTACCAATACCGGAAACAGAAGGCTTAGTTAAAAATGTTCTGAACGATTCGTCTTGGTCTGATGAGATGTGCGAAAGTTTCCTGCATCTTCTACACTTATGCCTAGAACAAAATTATTTCATCTTCAACAGCAAAATTTATAAACAAGCCGATGGCTTAGCTATGGGTTCTCCGTTATCAGGCACAATGGCTGAAATCTTTATGAGTCACTTTGAGCAAAGAATATTTGACGAACTAACTGCTTTTGCCACAAAGATTAGCTTCTGGTGTCGTTATGTCGATGACATCTTATGTCTCTGGACTGGTTCTATGGATGAATTGAATGATTTTCATTCAAGTTTAAATAACTTTCACGACAAAATTAAGTTTACGGTTGAACTAGAATCTAACAAGGCAATTAACTTCCTTGACTTAACAATAACTAAAACAAATAACAACTTACGTTTTAGTATTTTTAGAAAACCGACTCAAACTGTATACTCAATAAACAATTACTCCAATCATTGCTCAGTCCACAAACTAGCTGCTTTTAACGCCTACACACACAGACTGCTCACGTATGGTTTAAGCGAGACTGACATACATAATGAAACCAAGATTCTGAAACAGATCGCACTTAGTAACAACTTCAACCCAAAGATTATTGATCACCTCATACGCAAAAAGAAACATAAATTAGAACTTGCACAGACTTATTCCATCCTAGAAGTCGAAAACGATAACAAAATACGTATGGGTATCCAAACTCAAATCTTCACACTTGGGCGTATCCCGTTCATCATATTGTTTATATCTATATTGTTATTTTTTTTATATATGCTTATACACATGTACTCTTTTTCTATTATTTGTGTTATTTATTCCTGTCCAAATAATTGGGTTCGCCTGTTTGGACATGGTATTATAAATAAATAAATAAATAAAACCGTGTGACGTAATAGTGCCTGATGACAGAACAGTAACGAATAAATAATAATTTTGCATTCATGTTGCGGTTGTTTTCACAACTTGGCACAAAGCAATATTTTATAACCATGATTGTATGTAATTACAACAAGAATTTGAAGATATCAGCAGACAACAGTAACACAACTTGACAGAGCACATCACTTTACGCCAAGATGGCCAAGATTATGCGTGTGCAACCTCTATCTGTCAGTCGGCGGTCTGACATCATAGTTGAATTGGCGGAAAAATAATGCACTTTCAATAATTAATTACTGGCGTAATATTTATTTTTAATATATTTTGATATTTTTTTCAAGCATATTATGGATAATTTGTTCCAAATATGTTAAATTTTAAGGTGATTGAAGACCCTATTCAAATATACGGTGTGGACGTGGAGCTCGTCAACTGTTCGCGTGTAGTTCTCAAACTGCTCGCGAACAGCTCGTGAATAGCTTGCAAACAGTTGTTTTTGGTCTGTACGCGGCTTTAGAAGCTAAATAAAACATCTATTATTAAAAAGTATTCGCAGTACAAGTAATTTTATTTTAAAGGTACTATTCCTAGTAAAATTAGTATAATACTTGATTTACTTTATATTTACACTGCACAATTGCATTGTATGACTTCGTCATTTTTGTTTTTCAATAAAATTAGCAAGAAGATTTATAATTATTATAATTTCTGCAAAATAATATTTATTTCTGGATAGAAACGAAAGAAATATTGAGATAAACTCACCAATTTGTACTAAACAAATTAAAAATCTCGTATTTTAATTATAAATTAATGAATGGTAGGTATTAAAAAAATTGGAAAAGTACATAATACGGAAACTATTACTTCATTTCTTTAACAAAATGGCTGTTGGAAGGTTACATCTTCATTCATATTTAAATTGTCTAGATTCAAAAAAAGTAGAGTGCCACACTAAAAATTGATAAATAGCGTTGAAATATTTATTTTATTTAGTTGAATCTCTTTTTAAAAGTAAATGCCTTCCTGTAAAGATATAAAGGGGTTACCAATGTGAGTGGATTTGACATTTTTAAAAACAAATTATAAAATAAGTAAATAAACCATAATGTTACCAGATACTACTAATAAAGACTTATATTTCCGTAGTATTTTCCATATGAAGTCAAATACAGGGTGTTAATACTAAGTCGTTACACCCGAAAATGGTAGATAGAACTCATTAAAACAAAAAACTTTTTTTAGCTCAAATTTTTCATTTGGAGCTCCATTTCATAGTTATTGGCGTTCTCTTGTTTTTCGAAAAATCGGCATAACTCCCTTATTTTAAGGAATATTTAAAAAATACAAAAACTTTAAACATTTGCTTTCGGTTTTCTAAATTTATTTATTTACAATTATTTTCTATTTCATCAAATAACAAAATGGCGATCAATCAAAAATTTCCAAACAAGATATTTTGAAAACCACCCCATCGATTTTCGAAAATAAAACATTTTTAAAATCCTTAAACTTTCTATTACAATATTTGTCTCAAACATTTGTAGGCGTTTGTTAGAAACTGGTTGTTTCTAACCAACAACTGGTGGAAACGCCAACAGGGTACGTCGAACCCCTAGATTTGAAGAGGCTGTACTTAACATTATTGAAGATGAACCATCGACGAGCACAAGAATAATAGGGAACAGATTAAATGTGAATCATGTCAGTGTTTGGCAAGTTCTGAATGAGCAGCGCCTTTACCCGTACTCTAGGCAAAAAGTTCAAGCTTTGGGACCTGACGACTTCCAGCCAAGACTATTGTTCTGTCGTTGGCTCCTTCGACGTTGTAATCTGAGAAGGCATTTTGAAAAATTTGTTTTGTTTACCGACGAAGCTTGCTTCACAAGGGACGGGGTATTTAATTCTAAAAATAATCATTTGTGGGCTGACGAGAATCCCCACGCACCATTTATTCGCGCACATCAACAACATTTTGCGGTAAATACATGGGCTGGAATTATAGGGGAGTACATTATTGGACCCTACGTTCTCCCAAACCGTTTGAATGGGGAAAATTATTTTATTTTCTTGGATACTGTGCTGCCGGAACTACTTGAAGACTTGCCACTAAACATACGGCGGAGACGTTGATTTCAGCAACATTAAATTTAAACTTACGATTCTAGTCTGATTTAATAGTTGTAAAAGTGCTAAAGTGACTGTAATGATATATATTGCTAATAATGATATTCATATGAACATGAAAATATAAACTAAAATAAAATATCATCATATGGGGTAAATAGCTCCGTGGTAACGTGTCGGACTGTGGATCGTGAGATCCTCAGTTCGAATCCCACCGCCGACTGTTACAAATTTAAATTTACCCCTTTGGTACTAAAAAATAAAAATAAACTGAAGTTTATTAACATTGCTAATACTATCGTGATTTATTAACTAAATTAAAATATCCGAAAGATAGTGGCGTCGATAACAAAATCATAAGATATCTAAATGGTGTTCCTAAAATAGTTGATAATATATTTCGTAAATAAAGATACAATAAGTAGTCCATAAAATATATTTTATCAAAATGTGCGGGGTCTACGGAATAAAACTATAATTTTTTTTAATGAAACAGTTAATAACAATTACAATATTATCGTTTTAACAGAAACATGGTTATGCGACGGAATGTTGAACTCGGAACTATTTTCAACTAATTTTGTTGTGTACAGGTACGATAGAAATAAGTCATCTAGTTCTAAATGTCGCGGCGGCGATGTACTTAAGCAGTAAACTCAAATTTGCATTCTGCTAAAATTAATAATATCGATGTCGGTATTGAACAGATTTTTGTGTCAATAATGATTGACTCCCAAGAGTATATAATTGGTGGAGTGTATTTACCCCGTCGGTGCGACGAGCGTCACTATTTAGAACATATGAGTACGACACTGATGAAGGTCAGTATAGCTAACACCCCCACTTCATCCAAATCGAAAAAAAAATAATGGCAAAATTATGTGCTAATTATTTACCAATATTGCGAATTTTGTGCTACAACGGAAACCGCGAAAACGGATATAAGTTTAGGGGAGGTGCTAGCTTGACGTATAGCTGGCAGCTGACCTACGCCAAATTGTGACAATATAAAATAACTACTAGGCTATAATTCTGTGCTAACTATGTGTACTTACAATTCAATAAAACGAACCGGAAGTGAACGTTATTTCTCAAAGGTTTCTACAATATTCTCTATTCGACAAGTCTACGAAAAATAATAATATTTAATCAATAATTACTGCTTTATATTTTTTCTAATTGTGTGCTCTTAAAACATACTTAAAAAACGGAAGTTGGTTATATTTCTGGCAATTTTTCAACATTTATCACATTTAACGAATCATGAATGAAACGATTTGTTAAAATTTCATGAATTTTTTATTTTTTTATCAGAAAGGCTTCCTAGACTTACACTTAGCTCATGAACTAAAATAATTAATTGTCAAATTAGTTAATCACCATATAATTTTGTGCTAATTATAAGTTAGCGATGTGCATGAAAGAAACTGAACTTTTATTATATTTCTGCGAACTTAAAAGCGTTCATTTCGTTTAAAAGACTGGTGTATATCTTGAATGCACCAAATAGAAAAATAATTTCTGTTAAATTCCTTTAAACCGATATTTTTTATATTTTAATAATTTTAATCAAGAGTCTGTGTCGGGAGAAAAATTGCATATTGATTGATGATTTAATTATCTGGAAGATTCGGAAAACACGACAAAAATTCGATGATTTAGAACATATATGCGAAAAACGATTTGGAAAAAAATGTAAATAGCATTACATAACAATGATACATGTTGAAGCGTGTCAAAAATTTCTGAATCTCTATAATCATCAAAGTTTACAAATTGTTTTCCTATTTTGAAAATATTCCAAATTTTACTAAAATTTTTAAAACTTTTCTTTAAGTTTCTAAATTTTTATAAATATTTTAAATTTTCCTAAATTTTTTCAATTATTATATATTTTTCTAATTAGATAAAATTTATATATTTTGGATTAATTGAAATTAACTCTTTAGATAAAGAGTATTTTTTTAAATTAACATTTTTTTAATTTTATAGAAATTCAAAAAGTGTTAACTTATTTAGAAGTCTCATGAATAAGAACTTATTTTAAAGTAGACTTAGTTCGGAGAAAATATCAAGCACCTTTGAATTACTGGAAAAAAAATATGATTTTAATAGGTTTCAATGCACGCTAATTATGAGTGACAGTAATTACGCACCATGTCGTTCGTACTAGATTATTTTCAATTTGTATAGATTTATACAAATAAAATAATATGTTAAGTTAGGTATAACAAAATATTAAAAAAATGAATTTAATTGCTGATTCTAGAATCCATAGAAAATCATGAACACATTAGATTTTTTACTTTTAGAATAATTTAATGTAACCTTTTATTTTAAATACTCAAATCTTCTAAAAATTCGATGGATAATATATAAAACGAAATATCATTTTAATTTGTATTCCGAGTTTAATAATTTCATTTTAAATGTCTAATTTAAATTCGCGCCACTTAATTACGTATTTTTACAACGGCAACGTCACTAAGCGGTATGTACGTATCGATAACATTATACTTTTACCGGGAATTGATACTAATTTTATACCGCTCGTTAAAAATCGTTTCTGTTTCAATTCACGTGATGGTCCATCATGTATTTCTAAAAGAGGCTGAGATTGAGAAACTGTATTCCCCGATTTTGAGCAAAAAGATGTTACTGAAAATCAAGCAAATAAACAGACAACGATTGGACATAAGTAATTACAGATTCCTATATAACAACTATTTTGCTAAGTAAACCAAAAAGTGATTATTAGAAAATAATGTTTAAGAAAACATAGTTAGAAAGGAGCTATCTTCTATTGTGATTTAAAACTATTATTTTATATTTGTGTAATGCAATTTTTGTTTTGTTTTGATATTTAAATACATATTTATGTCTACATTATAATTTTATTTTGATATTAAACTTTTATTTAAAAAAAAAGGATATATTTTATTTCAGCCTCTAATTTTCTTCCGCCTTATGCCTCTTAATGTATAAAACCGGCTCTGGGGACAAGGTTGTATGTACGTAATAAAATCACTTAAAATATTAGTTAATATTGTTCATATGTGTACTATTTACAATGCTCAATCTGATGATTAGCACATAATTAGCACACAATTATACCGTGGTCATGATTTAATTTTGAAGCAGTTTAATATAATTTAAGTGTCATGTATACGTCTAGCTGCTACCCCCGATGTATACAGCATCGTTTACTAAGTCCCTAGTGGAGCACAAAATTAATCAAGTTGTCAAAAAATTAGCACATAATTAGCACAAAATCATTCAAGTTGGAAAATAATTAGTACCTAATTATCACAAAATTATAGAACCTAAAAAAATTCATGAAATTTTAACAAATCATTTCATTAATGATTCATTAAAAGTGATAAATGTTGAAAAATTACCAAAAATATAAACAATTTCCGGTTTTTTTAAGTATGTATTAAGAGCACGCGATTAGAAAAAATTAAAAAGCAGTAATTATTGATTAAATACTATTATTTTTCATAAATCACTGGTTTTCATCCGTATGGTAGACTTGTCGAATAGAGAATATTGTAGAAACCTTTGAGAAATAACGTTCACTTCCGGTTCGTTTTATTGAATTTTAAGAGCACATAATTAGCACAAAATTATAACCTAGTAGTAATTTTATATTGTTACAATTTGGCGTAGGTCAGCTGCCAGCTATACGTCAAGCTAGCACCTCCCCTAAACTTATATCCGTTTTCACGGTTTCCGTTGTAGCACACAATTCGCAATATTAGTACCTACATAATTAGCACAAAATTTTGCCATTTTTTTTTTCGATTTGGATGAAGTGGGGGTGCCAGCTATACTGACCTCTTTGAACGGTTTGAAATCAACGGCAAATAAAAGACATTTCGAATGAGAAATCACATTGACAATGTCATTAATGAAAATTATAAAAAGCTATGGGCTTAAATTGAACCTTGTGGCACTCCCGAAGAAGCAATATAAATACTAGATTTAAATCTATTGACGAAAACGTATTGCATTCTGTTTTCCAAGTATGACGAAATTAGATTCAAAAAATTATCTTCAAAATCAATAATTTTTAACGTTTGCAATAACATTTGATGAGAAACGGTATCAAATGCTTTAGCAAAGTCTGGAAAGACACAATCAACTTGATTTCTTTTTGATAAAGCATCTGAAACGTATTGAGTAAATTCTACTAAATTTGTGGAAGTTGATCTCCCCGGGACAAAACCGTGTTGTGAACTACTTCTTAAATTTTTAGTTTGACTTTGTATATTTTGAATAACATATATTCAAAAATTTTTGCAAATACGCTTAAGCACGATATCGGTCTAAAATTACATATTTGTTTTCTGTTGCCAGATTTGAAAATGGGGCAAATTTTAGCTATCATCCAAATTTCTAGAAAGGTTTTTTCTTTTAAACATAATTTATATAGATCGCAGAGAGCCTCCAACAATAATTATTAGCAGCCTTTAACAATATAAATTAGAATATCATCAGGTCGTACTGATTTAGAGTTATTTTGAGCTTTTATTGCTTCTGAGACGTCACTACAGGTAACTTTAGATAGATTAACGAAATTGTTGTGATCTGGGGCCTCTGAATCTATATAAATTGATCCATTGTCATCTGAAGTAAAAACACTTTTTAAATGTTAGCGAAACCCGCGAGACTTGTGCACCGCCCACAAATGTCTCATTATTATTATACATTACTTTATTTACTTATTGTAGTACAATACTGTTTTCATGCAATAAAAGAGAGTTAGATAAATTACAAATACTACAAAACAGAGCAATGAGAATCATTTTGCATTGTAATAGATTCACAAGCATTGATAGCATGTTAAAAACACTAGGTTGGTTAAATGTTCAACAGTTATGTGAATACAATACCTTAATTTTTATTTTTAAAATGTCTCAAGGAATATGTCCTAGTTATATGTTAAGTAATTTTCAATTAATAAAAGATATACATAATTACAATACGCGACACAATGAAAATTTTTTTGTTTCTACCAAGAGAAAAGAATTAACAAATAAGTCACTTTTTCATAATGGTCTAATAAGCTATAATAATTTACCCGCTGATATAAAATATTGTAATTCTGTACAAAACTTTAAGAAAAAAATTAAAGAACTATATTTGTAGTACACCAAGTACATGTATCTTGTAAATTAAATTATACTCTTCATGTATGTATTAGCTTCGCTATTTAAATAAATATATTATTATATTATTATTACGGTAGGAACCAACTTATTATTTTTCAAAGGCCCAAAAATCACTTGTATCATTATTATTTATTATGTTGTGCTCTATTTGGTCAATGTAATTTCTGTACAGTGTGTTACTTCTTTTTTTACATTTTGTTCTCAAATCTTTAAATTTTGTTAAATATATTTCACAATTTGAATTCTTATAAAGTTTTCTACATCGGTCTTTTTCCTTAAGCAACAAAATAAGTTCTTTAGTGAACCATGTGGGATATTCTGACCTACTACGTTTAATTTTGGGGACACATAAATCCAAGATGTTATACAATGTATCATATAACTTATTGACTGCTATATCAACATTATTACAACCTGCTATCCAACTCCAGTCAACTTCTGAAAGCAAATTGTATAAAAGTACATAATTACCACGCTTAAATTGATAATATGTTTCGGGGTTACTACAATGTTTGTATTTGTCCTTATTTAATATTTCAAATTCTATTAACAGTGAAGGATGATGGTTGTCTTCAGTCAATACTGGATCAAAACATTTTATGTATTGTGCAATCAAAAATGGCTAGTACAATATCGAGAATTCGACCATTATTATTTAATATATTATTATATTGATTCATATTAAGTACATTTGTAAAATTAATAAAATTGAAAACATTTGTGCTTAAATTATCATTATGAGATTTTATTAAGTTTGGTAAATTGAAGTCTCCCACTATCAATGTTTTCATACTATAAATAAATGGCAAAGATATGAGGGAATCAAAAATCATGAAACTTTAAGACAAATTATTGATAGAGATAAAAAAATTGTAGAAATTAAATATAATAATATAATTAGGAATAAGCAAACCAAAAATTTGGTAAATAAAGATGAAACTAAAACATTTAAACTTACATATGACAAGCGCGTCATCATGAACGTACACGATAATTGTATAGACACAGTTCCAAATGGCTATTAAGTTCAGCAGCAAGGACAGCGAGGGCACTTTTACGCACGAGGACATCTGGTACACTTTTTTCTGCACGAGGACAGCGAGGACAACCGGTACACTTTTTCTGAAAGAGGACAGCGAGGACAACCGGTACACTTTTTCTGAACGAGGACAGCGAGGACAACCGGTACACTTTTTCTGAAAGAGGACAGCGAGGACAACCGGTACTCTTTTTCTGAACGAGGAGAGCGAGGACACTTTTCACTTTAGTACGCGTTCAGGTTTTGGCATTCAGAGTGTACCAGATGTGCCCATATACTACGCAATTAACAATTTATATCGAGTTGTTCGTGCTTGGTTGTCAGCAATAGTTTAGTTTACTTGCATGACAGAAGTGTATCATTGTTGAAAATAAATATATTTAAAACAGTTCTCGTTGAAATATCACTCTCTATTTATTCTCACTCTCAGCACTTGACTGCGTATCTACTTTATCAGTTTCAATAACAAAACCTTCTACAAGTAGCTATAGTACAAATTATGAGTTCAATGTAGTCAATTTATTTTTATTTAGTATTTAGATACACCAACAGCAATGTTATTAGTATTTCTATACATAACTTACATTAGGGTATTTTATTATATTTTATGATACATATTTATAGATTTTAGGAATTGTAGCATGTTGTCAGAGAGGGCAATTTCTAGTTCACTGGGGATGTTGTGCTGTCTTCTTTCATTGTGGAATTTGTTGCAGTCTATTATAATATGTTGTACTCTCAGTGGGACGTTCTTTTAAAGATGAGCTCGTGAGTAATGGCGCTGGTCGCAAATGTCATAATTTGTATTAAGTTTTTAGTTTTATTTATTTCTGTGTTACTTTATTTAACGATTCTTGCGGTAACTAGCGTGTTTTAAGTCAATCTTTATTATTGCAATTTTTTTATTATTTTAATGTCCTCAAAAGCTAAAAAATATCGGTGCGCGTTACCGCACTGCTGTTTTTCAAAAACATGACCACTGTAAAATCGTAGTTACTGAAAACCTTCATGATGTGTGATTGTTATGATTACAGTTCAGGAGGCCAGAAAAGTTATTAAAGTATTACTTACATTATTATTTTATGTTGTGAATTTGTGCATTTTGCAGATTGGGTTATGAGTATTGAAGTCACCAACTATGATGTATGGAGGCGGACTACACGCAAACGTAACGCCCTTTCACTCTATGGAATACTCCGAAATAGAGCGTCGGGACGCCAGTAAGGTCTAGGTACACCCGGTACACGAGGACGGATGACGGACACGAAGAAACCGGAGTTACGGTGGTACCCAGGCGGACTACACACATACGTAACGCCCTTTCACTCTATGGAATACTCCGAAATAGAGCGTCGGGTCGCCAGTAAGGTCTAGGTACACCCGGTACACGAGGACGGTTGACGGACACGAAGAAACCGGGTTACGGTGGTACCCAGGCGGACTACACGCAAACGTAACGCCCTCTCACTCTATGGAATACTCCTAAATAGAGCGTTGGGACGCCAGTAAGGTCTAGGTACACCCGGTACACGAGGTCGGATGACGGACACGAAGAAACCGGAGTTACGGTGGTACCCAGGCGGACTACACGCAAACGTAACGCCCTTTCACTCTATGGAATACTCCGAAATAGAGCGTCGGGACGCCAGTAAGGTCTAAGTATACCAGGTACACGAGTACGGACGACAGGCACGAAGCAAACGAAGCGCGAGATCTCGGAAGGAGTTCACGGCACAAACCCGCATGGGACGAAATAAGAAACGAATTTCTTACCTCGGCGATCGCTGCGCGGCTGTTCGGTTGTACGGCAGGTAGAGTGCGTATCGCACCGAGGAATTCTCGTGGCAAGTATTTGTCACAACACAGCTTTCTCATAACATCGCAACCCGAAGTGTGCTTCGGCTCTTTTCGACAACGCTTTGGCGAGGACCGACTCACACTAGAAAAATTAAACATTGTCGATGCTACCATAGCGCCTCTATATATTTTTTGAACTAAAGTGACATTTGTATGATAATATTTGGAATATCTATGCACTATTATTAAATATAAAATAATTTTTGCGAAAATATTTTGTGATGGAAGTATCACCATGGAGAAAATTACATTTGAATTTTGTTAGAAAATTTAAAATTAAATTTTTCGCATTTCATATAATTTCATTTCTATATTTAAAATCGTATAATAACAATACTTTATTTCATAGCGACAATTATCGCATAGCAACTAATAAACAAATGGGATTTAGACCTTGCTATATATCAAGTTGCCATGTTTCTCGTGTGACATTCTAATATATTTTCGTTATGTAATATCTAAAAATATTTTAATTATTTACATTTCTGTATGAAATACGAAAAATAGTACATGCAACTCGTTCAGAGAAGTGTTTTAATTTAATTCACTCGTACTTCTTGTAACGACAGCCATACTCCTTCATTCAAACATCGCTTTTCTAAACTCGTTTCATTTTATACCATTAGAAGCTAGTTAATGAAATTTATAATTATTTTAAGAAAGCATATTAATTAATCAGAAGTTTCCATAAGAGTTGTAATAAATGATTTGTTGTGATTTCTAGAAATTAGTTTTATTTTGAGTCATGTAAACTTATGTTACTTTTAAACTTATTAATAATAAATGTAATGAGAAAACTCAACTCATCTTAATGTATATCTATATATACTTATATAAATTATTAAAACAGTAAGCCAAAGAGATAAATATTTTATTAGTAGTATCTTAATTGTATAAATATATAAACAGATCAATGTGACAAACATAACTGAAAAAATAAATATTCTATTTGAAGTATGTAAATAACATAAATTAACAACACAGTATTCTCTACAGAGCAGAGGCTGTAGTATTGTTGAAAGGAGCTAATGTTTTTGTAAACGAAGGTTTCGGACAAATGATACATTGTTAAATCCTGCATCACCTCACAGCCCAGAGATCAGGGACTAAAGAATTGTTTGCTGATGCTGATATTTATGTATATGATAATTTTGGACAAACAATGATGGTTAAACCATGTATCATCTCAAAGTCCATGCAGCAGGGCTGGCGCAGATACTTTTTATACGATGATTTTGGGCAAACAATGAATTGTTAAAGCATGTACCATCTCACATCCCAGAGATTGAATTTTGTTGGCTGGTGCTGCTATTTTTATATACGACGATTTTGAAAAAACAATGCATGGTTAAACCATGTATCATCTCACAGCCCATGCAGCAAGGATTGGAGTACTGTTTGCTGGCGCAGATACTTTTGTATACGATGATTTTGGGCAAACAATGAATGGTTAAAGCATATACCATCTCACAGCCCAGGGAGTAGAGACTATAGTATTGTTGGATTGATGATAATTCTTGTATATATCATTTTGGACAAACGATGGATCTTGTATTTCACTGCCAGGAACATTTTTATCCAACTAATGCAAAAATGTTAAACCATATACCACTTCACAACCCGATCCCGACGAATTGATTGTTGATGATTGCATTCGGAGTTACGCAAATAGTTCTTCAGAATATACTAGTATGGTCCGTAAATTTGTTGAACTTCGGTATTCCTAGAAAAGCCGCTGCTCAAAATAAAGGATGATATTAAGCACATGATGTATCAAAATAAGTGATATGGGAAAATGCCGTGACTGCTAGATAACAAGTGGTATGAATTTTGAGCACCGGATTAAGACTACGACAAATGATATTTTCAGGAGACTCTTTTTGGCAGAAGAATTATAAGCAGGAATGATCATCGAATCAAGAATGATTCTTCAGTATGACAAGCACATTTACGATGTACAAAGTTGTACCAAAAAAAAGTACTGGATCGCTTCAGTATACCTCATACTGTACCTGTTGCTGGAATGCAAGACATGAATCCACAAATAAAAATCTGTAATGATGGATATGGATAGTTCTTCAGGAAACAGATCCAGCTTCTGGTTCTATTTCGCTCAAAAGCGAGTTGCGTCGACTGGACTGGTAACAAAAAAAGCGAACAACTACTGTCCGCAACGTGAAGATGATGACAGTGCCGAAGGAACTGCGGCTTGCATGCTAGCTACCCGCCAGCATATTGACAGAGAACTAATAATGCAGCTGAATACTCAGGAATTTCATGGGTAATATCGCTACAACGAATGGAACAGTTGAAGTCGATTTATTTCCAGCTTCTTCGCAGTTATACAACCGTCAGACCACGTTACAGGCAACAAAATCTTCGGACTCACAACATCCACAACTTCTTGGAGTAGAGATAATGAAAGGTTCGATGGTATCTGCTACAAATTTCGCGAACTCTGAGGGGAAACTTTTTGACTCGCCATGGATTTCCATGTAGCTGTAAAATAAAAAACAAAAATTACTAAAATTATCTACATAAATAAAATTATTTTACTTACAAATCTAGGGAGTTTTCATCATATGCCCATTTGCGGAGGCGGGGAAAAGGATAAAATTATTGGAAAAATATTAAAGGACGTGGTGAATTTGGACGGATTGGTTGAGGAGGGCGAACTGCAATTACTGGTAAAATGGGTAAAAGGTCTAAAGGATTAGGGTAACGAGGCTGTGGACGGGGTACACGATCTATGGGTGGTGGTTGTAGTTGTTGAGATTGAATAAGTGGAATGTATGGTTGGGCAGGATGCATAGGAGGTTGAGGAATATCTTCCGCATCGTCGTTAGGGGATAAAAAAAAAACATAAATTATAATATACGTTTTAGCTAACTAATAACAAAATTATACTCGCAAATATATCATTTATCCATCTTTCACGATATTAATATTTGGTGAAAACCATTGTCAAGGAATATGTTTGATTATTCTGTTATAATAATAACATTAATAATATTTACCTAAAGCTACGCCAAACATGTTCTGTAGTCCCCCCACTGCATGTGACATGTGCAGCAAAAACCAACGAACGTTGCCTTCTGCATCCAAGATATTCTGGGCGTGGTTGATCCGTTGATTTAGACGCTGGTAAGTGTAACGTGGCCTCCGTGGTTGTCTCACTGCGTCTAGACTGCGCTGGAAATCAACCGCTTTCATATGTTCCACCCGTTGTAGGCACTCAATGAACACCCAAATATTCGGGTGCTCACGCGATACCAGACTCATGAAATCCCGGTGGAATGATTCAACTGCATTGTTGGTCCTCTGTGGCTGTCTGTAAACAGAAATGTCAGCGAGTAACCACCGTGCAAGAAAGTCAAGGAAAGGGTTGAACTCAACCCTGTTCTCGTCTCTGTCCGCAGCTCCTGCAAACCCTCTGCCACCAGACCCTCTGGTAACACGACGCGGCAAGTGAGGTCGTCCGAATTCCTCCTAACCAGCCCATTCGCTGCAGCTCGCTTGTGCACGGCACGAGCGAAATGAAACAGGATCCCAAGAGCTGAGCTTCTGGGATTGTTGCTCGTACTGCTTCCTATGGAACGCCGTTTGGGTTTTTATTTAAACACGGAGTCATATTTTTTATTCACTTTGAATTTCAAAATCTTATTTTTAAATACAGAATTAACAAATATCACATACAGATTAAAAATTAATTAAAAATATCTCTGACATATTATAAATGAATTAAAAATATGTCTATCATATTTTTAAATGCATTAAAAATATGTCTAGCACATTTTTAAATGAATTAAAAATATCAAAACATATTTTTAAATGCGCCATCTGTTAGTATTTTGTGTAACGTCAGCGTTGTTGCCAAATATCTCATCAAGTGAAGTTGTGTTGTATTGTGGGAAATATTGGAAATATTTCGCTCAGTAACAAAGAGCACATGAGCCACAGATAACAGATGGCAGCACTAAAAGTGGAGCAATAGGTAAAACATTACATTGTTATATTTAAAACTAAAAGAACTAGTGTAGGATTGATTTGAAAAACTTTGATAAATTGTCGCAATAATTAGAAAGATAGATGTTCATTTCATTAATAGATATAATTATGTTTATTTACTTGAATTGAGCAGAATGAACGATAGTGAAAGAGAAACTGTATATAAAGATAAAAATCAAAGCAAATTTTTTGGTTAACATTGACATATTTCTTTGTTTTAACTGGGCATATTATACTTTGTGGATATAAAATAAATACCCAGAATAACAGTAAAATAAAGGATCTCTATTTACAAACTTCTAATTTAAAAGTCACACCACATAATAGAAATATTTCACTTGAAAAAGATGTGCGTCAGTGAAAGTTAATTCCGGCAAAGGAAATCAGATTTTCGTGATTTTATCGCACACATGTATTTTTCTACGACCGAGCAGAAAATAGACATTTCCAACTGTCAGCTGCAAGCAGAAAATTGACGTTTGCTGTTTGCCGAGCGGCAATAAGATTTTTGCCGCTCAGCGAGCGGCAAAATAAATCCCAGAATATAAAAATGGACAATTTTTATGGAAAATTTTTATTATCAAAGAAAACAATTCATAATAATAAGTAATATTTAACACTAGTACTTATTTTATAGTAACAATTTTACTTTTAATGAAATGTTAGTTTGAACTATTACTCGTATTATAAACCATATTGAAATTAATAGTACAATTTTCACAATTTTGAATTAGAACACCGGCTCCCATTTTATTACTGGCTGCTGCTACTGTTGTCAAATTGTGATCAATAATTTCAAGTTGAGACTGTTCCCCAATAATTTTGCGAGACACTGCACATTTATTTTCTATTGACTCCTCAATATAACCCGCAGCGACTGTAGTTGATTTCCAACCCCCATGACGCTTGTCCGCTCCAGCATCTGCCAGTAAGATAGCGGAAGACCGGCGAAAACAGTGGCCAGTGTATAAAGCGGAATCAGGTAATTTAAAAAATTTTGCTATACAATTCGGCATTTTCTCAAATATGTTTATCCCAACAACATGATTCGTGCATTTTCCTTTCTCGTATCTTAAAAAAAATCGCCGTGTCGTTACATGTGATGGGCGGAGTGCCACATATTTATGATAAAAGCCCAAATAATCAAGCTTCTTTTCTTCGCATTTAGACACAATAAATGTGCGCTGAATACCATTCTTGCTATTGGGGATTTTATTATTAATATTGAACCATTGTCTTCTATGTCATCTATTATCATTTTAGTCAGCTCATTACGACGACAAGCTCCGCACACACCAAATATTAGAACAACCTAAAAATCACTTGGTAATTAGTAAAGCAATAATTTAAAATTTCGTTAATTTATACCTTCAACATTAAGTAATTCTAATCAGGGGCATCTAACAGGAACTTATTTATTTCTTCCCTTTTCAGTATTTTAGATTTTTTGGGTCTATAACTCACTGATAGTTTCTTCAAAAATGCAATCAATTTGTTGTATTTTCTTATGTCTATATTATTTTTTACTGACAAAGTAGTTTTAAGCATGGAATATATAGACCATATTGTTGAAGTTTTTTTCGTTTTCGATATTTCAGCGAAATCCGCTAGCAATATTGTCTCTGAATATGAACATCCAACTTTATTTATTTCACACCACTCTATGAACAATGCATATTCCCGCTCATACCTATTCTTCGATTTTTCTGGTAATAAATTTAATATTACATTGTGCGCAGTTTCTTTAATGTGTGGTGGAGTACACTCCATTTCACTTCCATCACTCTCCATAAATTTATGCTGTTTCACCAAATTTTAACGTCGCAATTGAATTTAAAATTTAATAACTGTCATGCGATTCAAACAAATAACAGAAAAAACAGTATCATCACCTTGGAAACGGTATAACATGGTTAGCTGTAGAATGGAACGGAATAAAAGTTCAAACAGAAAATGGCAAAATTTAATATTTTCATTTAGTTTTTTATCATTATTGAATCGGTCGTAGAAAATATAGTGTGTGTTTCTTGAGCAGAAAGAGTCCTTGCTGCTTATGCATGGTATCAATGTCCAAGCGCAAGCGGCAATAGACTACTTTCTGCTCTAGATACACAAATAACTATTACACCATGATCGCATTATAAATTAATTTAACAATGTTTATCTCGTGTGCCAGTTACAAATGGTTTCAGGTCCATCATTTTCTGATTTTGGGTTGGGTAAGAATATAAGTTTCAGTATAAAAACTTAATATCAATCATAGTTTTATAAAGTCCGAGGGCTAGAAATGAACAGAACAAAGGTTCACATATGGCTTCTCTTTTTTTCCTACGTTTGAAGGAATTTTCCACCATCTTACTATTTGGTAAATAATGTAACAATATTGATGCACTAATATAATTGTTACATTGAAGCACACAACAATATATATTTCATTTACTCTCTCTTCAAACCTAAATCTGCACCATTACGAACACAACAATGTTAAATTATTGAATTACAACCGTATTATTTTTCATAATATTTGATTTTCTCTGCCGCCGTATTAAAGGTGACACTTTTATGCAGGCGGCGAAAAAATTGATCCTTATCCTTGTTGAATACAAATATATAAAGCAACATACTTTTATGACGATTCAAGAATTACATAAGTCTTATAATAAAGACATGTATTGCGGCAAGGACGGCATAGCAGATGAAAAGCAGGGATTGTTTATTAAAAACGTGAGCGAAGCGAGTTAACGTAAAAACGTGTAAATGTGCATCGAAACTTCCATTTACTTCTTGGGTTCCACTAAAAATAAACACTGTGATTCGAGTTTGTCGCGCGTAAGTTCTACAGGCTTAGATTTCTTTATTAAATCGCGAACGAAGCGAGCCAACCTAAAAATAAATTCCACCGAGTACATATAATGACTTGCGTATGTTAAGCAGGAATTCTATAGACTTATAGTATGTTTATTACAAGCACGAGCGAAGCTAGCTAATCCAAATACAAATTATAAAAAATGTTGAGAAACATTGTTTTTATATGGCTGAAAAATTCTGTTTTGTTACAAACTTCACAGCGTAATCTCAGTAAACTAGACAGCGACAAGTGGCGACAAGTCCTCACCAATAAATATATAGAGCATAAGTATAGTAAATATTTATAAATAATTAAATAAATAAATATATCATCACGCCTTTTACCTATTGTGGGCGTGGTGCCCTGCTTACGCAGATCTCGGTAAGTGATACATGTTTTCGTATGAAATGCGGTTATCAGCCGTCAAGTCATAGCCCCCAAAGATCTTAGTGGAGGAGGAACCACAGGGGTAAATTTAAATTGGCAACTGTCAGCTGTGGGATTCGAACTGAAGATCTCACGATCCACAATCCGACACGCTGCCACGGAGCTATTTACCCCATACCTGGTGGTTACTGAAGAAAAACATTTGTGACGTCACAATACTGATATAACATTATTTCTTTTGAAGTTTAACAAATTATTTGAACAAAATTGATTTTATGAATATGAATATGAATACCATACGCATTCTGGGTACATTTTATTATTTTCCGCAGAAAACACTGTTTCGAATTTATTATTATTTGTTCTTGTCGCTTACATTTCGTGGACATGTTTCTGTACTCGTATCTAAATAATACATATATTTACCATAAATTAGTATTTAGCGTATATGAAAACATACTGTTATATGACGTAAATATAATTTGATTAAATAAATATGTTGGCGAAAAACTTTAATTCGATTCACAAATTACATTAAATTCAAATATTAATTCGGGCACTAAATTTTGGCAGCCATCTATATTTTACTAGTGAAATGAGCGAAATAGTTCCAAAACCTACCGCATCTAGTCACAATTTGTATATTACTTGAGACTAAAACATTTGGCAACAACGCAAACATTATGCTGAACAACCAACAGATGGCACAATTAATAATATCATTTGATATTTTTAATTCAATTAATAATACCATTTGATATTTTTAATTCATTTATTATATGTCAGAGATATTTTAAATGGATTTGAAATTTGTATTTGATATGTGCTATATCTTTATTTAAAATTATAGTCATTTATTTTCTGCCAAATAAAAAATATGACTCTGAAGTTAAATAGCAACCCATATTTTTATATGATTTGAAAATATCATATGATATTTTTAATTCACAAGAAAACTTAAAAAAATATTTTTAAATACAGATTTGACATGCATCACATACATATTTATAAATCATTTAAAATGTGTCTAACATATTATTGAATGAATTAAAATTATGTCTGTCATATTAAAAATTATTTTAAAATATCAAATGATATTATTAATTGAATTAAAAATATGTATGTCATAATTTTAATTATCTGTCTCTGTCTTACTCACGTAGTAGTATATGAAAAAACGACATTTAAAAATATGTCTAACATAAAATTAAATCTCTCGCATTAGAAATATCTGTACACATATTTTAAATGGATATTAAAATTATGTATACATATTTTTAATTCATTTGAAAATATGATAGTTATATTTTTAATTCATTTATAATATGTCAGAGATATTTTTAATAAATTTTTAATGTGTATGGAATATTTGTTAATTCTGTATTTAAAAATAAGATTTTGAAATTCAACATGAATAAAAAATATGACTCCGTGTTTGAATAAAAACCCAAACGGCGTTCCATAGCTGCCCGAAGAGCCGCCTATAAAAAGACAATAAATATTTTTAAAAAATTATGTCAATTGCTTACACATTGTAGTAAATAAAAATTAAAATAAATTCATCTATTTAGGTCGTTCACAGAAAAATACGGTTATATAATTTAAATCTATTTAATATATCTAATTTATAAATTTTAATTTTTATTTAAAATTTATAAAAATTAAACGTTATATTTGTGCACTTTATAATAATAAAGTGTTACGTACCTCATAGTCCGTCATCACGTAGTAGGTTTCGCTGACAGTGTATACATTGTAGCTGTAGCTCTTCAAATTGTATTAGATTTGGTTGGGTTTTTTCTACTTAAATATTTTGATTTTGGTGTCATTGTGCTTGTTGTGAGTTCATCTAGTTGTTAATCCTATTCACGGGGTGAGTTTCTTCATAATTACATGTATTTTGTTCAAATATAGTTCATTTGTTTTCAATTTTTACCTAGCACATGTGCCAGTGCTAACTTTTTCTCTTCGAGTTAATTAAATTAGTATTAATTAATTCTAATTTTTATTGAATCTACAGTGTGTTTGCTTAGTATTCATGCTACTGGGTGTTTGTTTTGGTTTACATCATTTGCAGTAAATATCAATCCTGTTTCCATGGGTCATTCTCCGTGTCATTGTTGTAAAAAACAAACAGAAGCCCATAGACTTGTAACATGTTCAGTTTGTAAGAATATTTTTAACATTGACTGTGTTGAAGTTTCTTCTTCAGAAGCTCGTAGGTTGCAGAATTCTAAATCTGGCTTAAAATGGAATTGTTCCAACTGTGTTAGCTTAGGCAATGACATTGACAGTCTGAAATCTATAATTATTAACATGCAAAAGGATATTGTTGAACTTAAAAAATCTTACAAGGAAGTGAAAATGCCACAATCTTCACCTCTACTTACTGAAAATATTATTCAAGAAATTGCAGAACGTCAAAGACGTTCTTGTAATATAATGATTTATGGTTCCTTGGAAAATAAATCACATAATAAAGAACAACTTCATGATTCTGACAGTAACATGGTTCAGAATATTTTAGTTGACATTGGCGTTGATTGTGCATTAACCAAAATCGCACGTATTGGTCGTTTCGACAAAACAAAATCTCTTTCGCGCCCAATAAAAGTTCAATTTTCATCCCCTGAAGATGTTATCAAAATTGTAAAAAATTCTAAAAAATTACATCTTAATGATAAGTGGAAACATCTATCCATTTCTAGAGACCGAACCAAAATGCAAATTGAATTTTACAAGGCATTAAAACTTGAATTAAATACACGTATTGCTTCTGGTGAAAAAGATCTAGTAATTAAGTATTTTAATAACATTCCTAGAATAGTTAGTTCTTTAAACTAAATTTGCCCAACAGCTTTCCAATTACACTTAATTGTTACTACCAAAATACTAGGGGTTTAAATTCAAAAGGTCATATGTTTTATGTTAATTGTTGTTCGTTCTCCTATGACATAATCATTTTGTCTGAAACCTGGTTAAATTGTTCATTTTTGAACACTGAATTATTTTCATCAGATTATAATGTTATTCGTGATGACAGAAGTTATTTTCTTACAGGACGCAGTAAAGGTGGAGGTGTTTTAATTGCTTTAAAAGATTCTTTTAATTATAGTGTTGTTGATACCTCTCATATTAAAAGGTTATTGCCACTGATTGACATTATTGCTTGCAAGTGTCACTTTACTACTACAACATTCATTTTATGTGCTCTGTATATACCTCTTGATGTAAATGCTAATGAACTGGAAAATTTCTTAGACGCGCTAGAACTTTTATTTTTGAATGAAAATGTAATTTTGGTTGGCGATTTTAATCTCCCTAATTTTTATAATAATTCTTCTAGTTGCGTAAAATCTTCTTCTTTCCGTAATCTTTGTGACGTATTAAACTTTAATCAGTATAATGATATTAATAATATGTTTCACAATAAGCTTGATCTCGCTTTTTCCAACTTCATTAGTTTAAATGTTGTAAAGTCTGACTTTCCACTAGTTCCTGAAGATGTTTATCATCCTGCGTTATTAATTGATTTTGAGCTTCTTTCAGCTGTAAAACCTGTTGTCTTTCCTTCCGCAAATAACTTTAGGTATAATTTTCGCAAAGCAAATTTTATTGAATTATATAATAGTATATGTGAAATAAATTGGTCTTGTTTAAATACGATTGATGATGTTAATGTTGCTCTGCATAAATTTTACTCTATATTATATGAAGCTTTAGATAGGTTTGTTCCAAAATATAAATGTGGTTCGGCAAAATTTCCTCCATGGTTCACTCCAGACATCAAACATAATATTAAAACTAAAGCTTATTACAGAAAGAAATGGCTTCAAACCAGGAAACAGTCCTTTCTTAATGAATTTAGAAGATTGAGATCTATAATCAAGGAACAAGTTAAAAATGCTTATGATGACTACATTCGTAAAGTTGAAATTAATATTAAATCAAATCCTAGTGAGTTGTGGAAATTTGTACATATAAAACAAGGTTGCTCTCGTATACCTGGTACAGTTATTAATGATAATGTTGAGTATGATAAACCTCAGGATATTGTTAATGAATTTGCTAAGCTTTTCTCAGGTTATTTTAATGAAAGCTCTCCTTTTGTTGCTAATGGAGATATAACCAACAATCCTTCTTTCTCGATTGATACTGTTAGGGAATCTGATGTAATTGCTTTAATGACTACTTTACCAAATAAAGCAACTAGTGGAGAAGATCGAATACCAGCATTTTTTTATTAGGGATTGTAGATTTATTCTTGCTGAACCTTTAACAGCGATCATTAATCTAGCTATTAAAACTTGCTCATTTCCTGAACGGTGGAAGCAAACGAGAATTACCCCGGTTCACAAGAAAGATGATAAATCGATTATAAAAAACTATAGACCAATATCAATTCTAAATAATTTTGCCAAAGTTTTTGAGATGGTAATTTATAATTCAATAATTAAAAATACAAGATCTCTCATTTCAATTGATCAACATGGCTTCATGCGAGGACGGTCGACAGTAACTAATCTTGCTTGCTTTTCAGAATATATTTCAGAAATTCTGGATGATCGTGGACAAGTTGACGTGATTTATAGCGACTTCTCTCGTGCTTTTGATTCTATTGACCATGGCTTGTTGCTAATTAAGATCAGCTCGTTTGGTGCCTCTCCTGCTTTATTAAAACTTTTAATGTCTTATCTTTCTAGCCGAAGCTGTTATGTATATTATAATGGTTATTCTTCATTTCAATTCGTGGCCACTTCTGGCGTACCTCAGGGCTCTAATCTGGGCCCTTTGCTGTTTATTTTATTTGTTAATGAATTGCTGCTTTCATTTACCTGTCCAGTTCTCGCTTATGCTGATGACATAAAACTTTATTTCCGAATATCTTCAGATTTTGATGTACATTTCCTACAAAGTAATATAGACAGGTTGGTATCATGGTGCAGTGAAAATAAACTTCCATTAAATGTTGAAAAATGTTATACAGTCTCTTATACGCGTAAACAAAATCCTACTGTTCATCCCTATGAAATGCGTGGCAGTACTCTTTCCCGTAAGTTCACAGTTAAAGATTTGGGCGTTACCTTCACTTCTAATTTTAATTTTAATGAACATATTAGAATCACCTGTACATCTGCCAGTAGAACCTTAGGCTTCATTATCAGAATTTGTAAGATGTTTCGAGATTTAACTGTACTCAAATCTCTTTACTTTGCATATGTAGTAAGTAAACTGGAATATGCCAACTTAATATGGTATCCCTACTATGCTAATCAACATTTGTGTTTGGACCGAATTCATCGAAGGTTTTAAAAATACCTTTCGTACAAATCAGATAATGTCTACCCAGAAAGAGGTTGTGATTTAAATTCCCTTCTCGTCCGTCATTCTTTACCCTCCTTAAGTTGTAGGCGTGAATTATCCAGCGCAAGATTTCTGTGGATGCTTCTACATAATTATATTGATGCTCCATTTCTATTGTCTCGAGTTCCATTCCATGTTCCCAGGCTGGCTTCGAGATTTGGAAGAACTTTTCACCTCCCAACCGCACGTACAGATGTTCGGCAGCGCTCTCCAATTCATGTAATGTGCTCTAATGCTGAATTGTTATATGAAGACATATTTCTTTAACTTAAAATTACTATTTTTATAATTGTTATGTTATTTATTATTATTATTATTATTTATGTACCTACTGATTAATTAATTATTTATATTATTTTGTTTTTTGCCCTGTAATTGGCCTCTGTTGGGCAATTAAGATTATTATTATTATTATTATTATTATTATTATCACAGATCTGGCGTTAATCTGTGGGGCCAACTGCCGCAGTACCGTCAAGACAGCGACGTATGCGGCATGCGTCTTACGTTCCATCAACATGTACATGATGGGGTATACTGTGCCATCATAATAAATATGAATGGCAAAAAGTTGCGATCCAACACCTCTTCTCGGCAACAACTTTAAACGTCGTGACCATGTGCAGGGCCACCTGTACACCTTGATTGACATACTGAAGAATTGTTGGTGAAACTAAGACCACTGCTGCCGACTGGTCTTCTGCAACGATGAGCCTCCTGAAGAACTCCATTCGTCCTGGTCCTAATTCTGTCGCGTATCTTCCACGCCACCGGTCCTCCTGCAGCGTTGCGGCATATTCCCTCAAATTCCGTGGAATTTGTGGGGTTCCCTGGTTCCTACTTCGATACAACATGGGCCGCATGCCATGTCTCCCTCCAACTCGCGCAACAGCTTCTTGCGAATACCGAAGTTCGATGTCAGAAAAAATACGGGCCATGCTTGTATTTTCCGTTGCGCTCCGGTTGCGTAAATCCTGTTTTAAACGCAATACCTCAACATCCAAATCATCGGGTTCGTGGTTGTGTTGTTCGGTCAATATTGGTGGGGCATAGTTTAACATTTTTGCTTTAGCTGGACAATAATTTTCGCGACACTTGCTATACAGTTTTGATCAGTCGTTTTTCCTTTTATTTAAAATATACAAATAATTACCGCCATCCAGCCATACCATAGCTCGGCTCTATCGCCTTCTAGTTCCTCCCTGTAATAAAATTAATAATTTGTGTGAAATATAATATATTTCAACATTTATATTGTAATTTATTTATCATAGTAATTAATTAATTTAGGATTCATCACTTCATTCCATATTCTCAACTTCTGGTATCCTAAAAACAGTTAGCGTCATTATTTACTTCAATACTCACCTCGTTTAGCTCATGATTTCATTATTCATTCATCATTCATATTCTTTTGTTGGATTCACTCGTTCACCTTGGTCATCAGTTGTCACGTGACAACCTTACAGCGTCTTCATCACTTATTTCGTTTCAGTAGACCACCTTCTTTTTTTTTTTTGGCCTGGTGGGGGAAATGCATTTACGCACAGAGTGTGGGACTCGCCTGCTATTCAGCCATACCCACTAAAACCTAACCACCAGTATGTCAGGGGTTTTAACCAACCTGCAGTACTACCTTTCGGCATTTCTTTCCAGGTTGCCCCTCTTTCTTCGCTCTTATGTTAGAGCTGCCATTTGTCTTCTTTCTTCTTCGAGTCTCTTCTCTCTCTCTTCCTTCTTGCGCATTAATGCGTTGGCGAAAGATTTGATCGAGGTCCACTCGTCTTCGCCCTCCAGCATTGTTTGTACAATGTTTTCTGGGCTGATATTCTTGTTTAGCTCCTCCTCAACCACTGTCCTTTCAGGTGTCCATTCGGGGCAGTGGAAGAAGGTGTGCTCAGCTGTGTCCTCCTCTAGTTGACAGAAGGGGCAGGAAGCTGAGTCCCTTCTTCCTATCCTTTTGAGATAGGCTTCGAAAGAGCCGTGTCCAGTTAGGAGCTGGGTGAGATGGAAATCCAACTCTCCATGCTTCCTGTCTATCCATATCTGTATCTGTGGGATGAGTCTCCTCGTCCACTCACCCGCAGTTTCGTTTTCCCATTTTCCTTGCCACTTAAGCCTCGTCTCCTGCTTTATTGCTCGAGCTTCCTCTTTGTTCTTCCGGTAAGTCCGCTCCCTTTCTTTGACGAGTAGCTCTATAGGAGTTTGTCACGCCAGCACCTGGGCTGCTGCTGTCGAGACCGTCCTATATGCGCTACATATCCTTATTGCCATCTGTCTTTGGATCTGCTCATATAGTTTCCTATATTTCGCAAGATCCATGGCCTTGTGCCAGATTGGGGCTGCGTATAGTAGTATTGAGTTTACTACTGTGCCCAGAACCCTTCTCTTTGTTGCGGCTGGGCCGCCTATGTTTGGCAATAGTCTGGAGAGATTCCGTGTGACTTCGCCTGCCTTCTTGGCTGTACATATGACATGTTCCTGCATTCGCAGGTCTTTGGCAAAATGCATTCCTAAGTACTTGATACTCCGGGAGGTTTTCACCACTTGGTCTTGGACTGTTATATCCATTTCCAGTAGTGTCCTTCTCCCCGCGAGTATTACGGCTTCGGTCTTTTCTGGAGCCACAGTTAATCTTCTCCTCCTGAGCCAGCTAATGGTGCTCTCAATAGCTGTCTTTAGTTTAAGCTCGAGCTCAAGCTCTGTCCACGCCGTCACTACTATCCCTATGTCGTAAGCAAAGCCTATTGTTGTTGCCCCCTGTGGTAGGTCGATGGAAAGGACCCCATAATACATGATGTTCCATAGTAAAGGGCCAAGTTTAGAGCCCTGCGGCACTCCACAAGTCATTGGTAGTTTCGTCTTATCCCCGATTGAGATATATCTGTTCTTCAGATAACTCATTGTGACTTTGATGAGGTAGGCACTGATGTTCTTGCCTATCATCGCTCTAACAATCTCTTCCCAGTCTGCACTGTTAAAGGCGTTCCTAATATCAAGAGTCACAAGGACGCAGAAACCTCTAGTGTTTCTCAATCGTGTACCCTTCTGGTGACAGTTCACCACTTCTTTCATTGCATCTATAGTGCTCTTCCCTTTTCGAAAACCGAATTGGTATTGCGACAGTCCCCCATTGGCCTCTATCTTTTTGTTGATCCTGTTACAGATCAGCTGTTCTGCGATTTTGCCTAAGGTGTTAAGTAGGCAGATGGGCCTGTATGAGGGTAAACCTATCGCATCCTTCTTCGGTTTTTCGATCAGCACTAGCTTCGTCTCTTTCCATTCCTCAGGGAATCTACCTGACTGGATCACTTGGTTAGCAATCTGTAGGTAGACTTCCTGTTGTCCAATAACGGCAGCTTTGGCGATCTCCGGTGGTATCTGGTCCGGGCCCGCAGCTTTTCCGTTCTTCAACTTAGAGACCGCTTCTAGAATTACATCGATGTTATTTTGCAACGCTGTTGCCTGGACGATATCGTGGGAGTCCCTCATGTTGCTTACATTTACTTGCAGGCATTTGAGGTTTGTTCTCTTCACGGTAGCCATCTCTCACAGAATTACACATTCTGGGTCGCAGCTCGACGATCCACCGGGGTAGATACGTTCCGTCGCTTCCCGTCTGTGCCTTTCCATTGCTTGGAATTCTGGCATCTTTTTCTCCCTAACATAACCTTCCAGGATTTGGAGATCTCTCTCCGTTTCCTCTCTGGTTATGCCTTGGGAGCAGCAATACTGCACGTATGCATTCTTGATATCTTCCTCGTTCTCTGGGAAGCCCATCGCTCTGAGTTTGACCTTGACCGACATGTATGTCTGTCCCAGGTAATGGCTCTCTTTATACTTACATAGGTAAGCTAGAAAGAGCCTTGCCATGTCAAAATTGGCAGCATTTGTCAGATGGCCCTCGAGCTGCATCTGATTTATGCGGGTGTAATCAAGAGGTATCTCACAACCTCGTGTTGTTGCCTTGATCTCATTTTTTCGCATGTCGGGACTCCGGGGGGTCTGGGTTTCCCCTTGTTCCCTCAAAGTTCCTCCATGCACGAACCTGATGGTTCTTTCAGACTCGGCCTTTTTAACCTAACCTAACCTAACCTAACCTGATGGTTCTTTCAGACTCGGCCTTTTTAAGTGCCCTGTCCAACACCTGCCTTCCTGTCTGTCTATTTCTGCCTTTGTTAGACATTGTTCTTGCTGGAGCCAGCCACTGGGGATTTTGGTCTTGTCCCCTTTGTCACTGCAGCTTTCCCCTTATTTAGGGTTGCTGTCACCTTCTCTTTTTCCTTTGCGGGTCCTGTTTTAGGGCCCGCGGTCTTCCTCTCTGGTTTTGCCGGAGCGTCCCTATATACCGGGCACCTGGTGGTGTTCGCCGGGTGTCCTGTCTTCCAGCATATCAAGCAGACGCTGTCTGCCGTGCAGTCCTTGCGGATATGTCCTTCCTTTCCGCAATTCCTACAAGCCTTGCTGCGGTCAGGGCCTTGGCAGGTTCGCTGCGTATGTTCTGGCAGCCAGCACTTGAAACAGGAGGTGACTTTCCTGTTTTCGACTACACGGCAAGACGGTAGCCCAATTTTAACGAACTTCATTTTGAGAAGTCTCGCTTCCTGCTCTTTGCTGACGTGCACAGTGGCGTTCTGTGTGCCAGCAAATCCCTGTCTTAGGGAGGCTATTTCTATGTTACTGGGCCCCTTTTGGCCCAGTGCGCTGTTAATAGCGGCCTTAACTTCCTCTGCGGTTGCTACCGCCACGATGTCTTTGACGTGCACGATCCCCTCAGGCTTACGCTTGGAGGATCGCACCTTGTCACTTCCCAACTTCTGCTTGATAGCCTCTTTTATCAAGCCAGTCTCCCTTCCTTCTGGTTTCCTGATAACTGTTAGTACCAGGTCCCCAGTCTTCGACTCCCTTACCCCTCGTATAGTTTCGCTGAGGCCCTTGTTTATGACCTCCTCTCTCAATGTTCGAAGGGTGCTGGCGTATGTCGCACCTTCTGCCTTCTTAACGAAGATGGCTTCCGTCTCCACCTTCTTCGTCGCAGGCTTGCCTTTCTTGAGCTTCGGTTTAACATGGATTGCCACCTCAACCTTATGTTTGGTTGCGGCTTCCTCCATCATTATCTGAAGCTCGTTGGTCTTGAGAGACGGATGTTCGTCCCAAGGCAAAGCAAACTTCGTCCTATTATTTTTTACGACGTCGTTTAGCACCTCCTCGAACCGACGTCGCAAGTCTTTCTTATCACCATCTACAATCTTGTAGATGGATCGTGGTTCCAGCTCTTTCCCGGTAACCCATGTGGCTGTCTTCAGCGAAGCCACTTCTCCTTCCAATTCCGCGATTCCCTCGAATCTGTCTCTAAAGAGACGCGGAATTCCATTCTCCATCCCTGGATCGGTCTGTGTCCTCAGCACTGCCAGATCCCATTCTGATACCAGTGTTAGTGGGTTCGTCTCCACTATCTTGGTGTGGGTAAACTTGGGCGTAATCGGTTTACCCCATACCATAGGTTCGCACTGCGTGCTAGCCTCACAGGTTGCCCTCTTTCTTTCTGTTCTGACGTTCTTAGACGTCCTTAGGGCTTTAATGTCCTCTATTATGGCCTCGAGCTTTCCACCGGAAAGCTTTTTGGCCATGGTGTCCAACCTGGTCACACTAGCGACCACGTCCTTTCTTATGTTGGTCACAGTGCCAACTTTGCGGGTCACCTCTGTGATACCCTCCAAGATCTCTTGGATCGTCCTTGACAGCTCTGACCAGGAGGTGTCTTCCTGGTCTTCTGTCCTCTTCCTTTTTTCGGTGGGGATCGGAATCGGAATCGGGTTCGGGTTTGGTGTTAAATCACCCGCCGTTAACGATCTCAGTCTTGATTCCCACGGTTCAAGACTGACCATCCCCTCCCTTTTTTGTGGCGGCGTCCTCTTCATAGAATTGCTTCTTGTGAAGGGGGACGCCTCCCCTACAGTCTGGCTTCCACACCACTTTCAACTTCCTCATTTTTTTGGTATTTTTATCATTTTCTTTATGATTTTTTATATTCCCGGTTGATGCCATCTTTACTCTCCTTTGCCTCACACCCCAGAATGCTCCGACGCATGCTCTAGGTTCCCCTACCCATGGTCGCGCGTAGTTACAGTCTCTCCGCACCCCGCAAAATACCTGCCTTTGAACAGAGCACGGGAACTGACGTTCTCCTAGGCGGTACCATCTTAGTAGGGTTCACGTTACGAGCTCACTGGGGTCGCCATGGCTGGGCACCCATGGTAACTTCATCTTGAAGCTTAGTCACGTACTTCATGGTGGATAGCTACTCGTTGGAGTGCGCCAAGTTTCATCGGATGGAACCATGACCCCAACGTGGTCATTTGCATATTCTGTCTCCCTTGGGGCCTCAACCAAAGCCCCGGTAAGGTCTGCGAGGTTTGTCAACGCAGCCCAGACTTTAGCCTAGACAGGTAATATGCATCACACGCTGTTCGCAGAGGGCCGCTTGGCTACCGCCATTTTCCTTATCCCCCACTTCCGATCTCTGTATAGTCTCGCTATTGACAATCGACTATATATCAACAGGATCTTCCTCTACTTTCTTCGGTAGACCACCTGGGTTACATTCTTGTTTAAAGGCAAGCCTACGGCGAGGGTGTGTGAACTTATCAGCGACGCTGAATTCAATGTTAATGTAATGCGTGAAATTACTTGATTTTTCCTGAGAGTTTTAAAAAAACCGTTACTTCTAGTTTTTCAGTCAAGTCGCAAGGTTGTGTTTTTTGCTATTAGTTTTTTCGTAATTGGGTTACGATAACTAGACCAAGTTATTGGGATTATAAAATTCACACTCATTTGAATATTGTGTTTATTCTACGGCTAGTCCGGATTCATGCACTTGACGCGTATTTTAAACAACTCTTTAGCCGCATACCATCAGAGGTAAGAATTAAGTCAGTTAAGAGAGATTCAGCATCGTCATAAGTTCATGTTCCTAACTCCGTTGTTCTTTTCAGGCTATTTTTTCTACGTATTTATTTATTATGCGTATTTATTATACGTATTTATTTATTATACGTATTTATTTGTTATACGTATTTATACGTATTTACGTATATCTGTTTATGTCTACTTATTTGGGCCATTGATTTGTGATCTACTGATTCACATCCGAATATTGATTCCGCATTGAGTCATTCATTATTGAGTCATTGGGACTCAACCCCTTGGATCGTTCCGCTGGTTTGGGTTTGCCAAGCAGTACTTGTGCTGTTGGAGACAGTACTATATTCCGAGGGACAATTGGCGCTCTTCATCAGTTGGAGTGAGACAGTACGTGCCATCATCACGACCTGCGGTCCGTGCCTCACAGTTGCCGCCATCTTGCCCGGACGTAACTTCGTGCCTCCTCGGAATCTCTCGGCCACTTGCCGTCAGTCGAGCCGTTCAACACCAGGGCAACTCCAATTCTCAGCTAAGCGCATCCAAATATTTTCTTTTTTTGATTTACTGTTATTCATCGGCGTACTATTGTCGTTCATGTTATTGAGTATTTCACTTTATATTAATTATATTTATTATTGTAATTCGATTGTTTATTCGGGACAAATTATATGCACTTACGTGTACGGGTCATTTCAATCCACGTTATTGTTGAGCGTAGACCATTGTTTACTGCGACCGCGTTGTGTTGCGCGTGTGACCATAGTCCGAAGGACTGCTTGATATTCAATAATTGCGCCAAGTATTCAAAGGGTGGTACCATCGCGTCGAGTACGTCGTTGCGCTACATTTGCCTTCACTCTGGGTATTTTTTTTGGCCCGCAATCCTTCCGATACCGCGACTCACGGCGACCCTTCGCGTCCGGCAGTTCCATCATATTGTTGCTCAATTATGGACGTTCCAGTGCCGTACGGCATACGTTGTCCGAGTTTGTATTTTGGTTTCACTCATCTCAATATACTTACTTATTGTTAATTGCGTTGATTAATTGCATCCCTACTGCTAACTGCCCTCATCCACCGTTATCCTGCGAAGTTGTCGGTCCCTTTAGTTGAGCTGTCGACGCCTTTGACCGCCTGGCGCCCACCGAGTTTCAGAGATTTGTCTCACGTTCGTTCGTCGAACCACGCCGTCTCCATCTGAGCGAAGCCGAGGCTCAACCCAGGATAAGCGCTTTCATTCTAAGCACCAAGCCGGGTTGGTAGGTTGTTACCACCAGGGTAACAGTAACATGGGTATACGAGACGTGATCGTATACGGAATACATTGGTGTATGATGAGTGTGAGATTGAGAAGAATGTTATTAAGAAAGTGGGAGTGAGTCAGTTGAGGTGGTTTGGACATGTTGAGCGAATGTCGAATGAAAGGTTGGTGAAACTAATATGTATATGTGAGTGTGAAGAATAAACGAGCATGTATGAGTCGCACTATGAATTTGGACGAGGCGAAAGTAGTGTGTCAGGATAGGAATGTTTGGAGGAGATTGATTGTAGGTTGACTGTGTTTCTGGGTTCGTGCTACCCCACTAAGTGGGACATAGCGTGATATTATGTAACTGACTGCAATTCGAGTATTTTTTCTACCTAAATTACTACAACCAGTCGAATACCTTTTTTCCCTTACTTAATTTCTGAAGAAAATGACTAACATCCATGCAACAACATCATTAACACAAGACGTTGAAAACGCATACGGACATCATGCCAAAACACAACTAAAACACTTACTAAATCTAAACAGAAGTGTAGTAGTGTGCACGATTACTAAATAAAAGTTCATAAACGATTTTAATTTAAGTTTATTTTTACCAACTACTGTACAAAAATATAAATATGTACATAAGTATGAAAGATTCGATAAGTGCGTAAAGCGTATGTAGTCGTTGCCGGAACCGGAGAGACTGGCCGTTCCTCGGCCAACCCTGGCAAGCGGGGGATGTCGCACGCGGTCACCTCGTGATGCCCACGCCGTAGACATCTGGGTTTCACGTGATAACTCCTGGTCGAGGGTAGTTAAAACGATGCAATTGCTATGATGTCCAGGCTTGAACATCTGGCCTTCACGTGAACGCCGGGTTAGCCGCTAGCGGTCGAATTCCTCTCGGGAAAGTTTTGGCGAGCAATTGCGCGTTGTTGCCGAGCATACGCGCGGTTGCCACATCACGCCTTTGCCAGTGAAAACGCTGTAACAAAAAAAAAACAAAACAAACAAAATCAAAATCCCGCTTGGTAGCGGTCAGTGAATTGGACGCGGCGTCCGTATCTTGTTGTCGTCGTCGTATCGTTGCTGGTCGTGGTTGCACCGGTTGTTTGTGCACCGCCCGCCGCGGCGCTGGATGGTTCGGGGCCGGTTGTAGTCTCGTTGCTGGCAGTCGCGGTGCTAGTCTTTTTGGCGGATGTAGGCATCAAAGTCTCTTCAGTGATTGTAAATGCGGGCTTCAGGCGGTCCACCGATATACGAACCACCTTTTCCTTGATGCGCAGGTCGAATGTCTTATCTCCGCGTTTTACTACCTCGAATGGTCCGTCGTACGTTGGCTGCAGAGGACGTCGGACGGCGTCGTGGCGAACGAACACGCATGGGACAGTATGTAAATCTTTAAAAATGAAGAATCTTCTGTTACCATGTCGTGTAGCTGGTGACGGTCTCCAGGCTCGCATCTTCTCGCGTAGCTGTTGCACGTAGTCAGTGGTAAGTTTGGCGCGTTGAGAGTCGAAGAATTCGCCTGGGAGTCGTAATGACGCGCCGTACACTAGTTCTGCGGTGGACGCCTGTAGATCCTCTTTGAACGACGCTCTCATGCCCAACAATACTACTGGAAGGACATCCGTCCATGCCTCTGTTTCGTGGAATTTTATGGCTGCCTTGAGTTGCCGGTGGAGCCTCTCCACCATGCCATTTGATGCCGGGTGATACGCTGTTGTACGTAGGTGAGTCGCACCTATTAATTTATTGAGCTCATTAAATAAACGCGACTCAAATTGTCGTCCTTGGTCGGTGGTGATTTTCCGGGGGACTCCAAATCTAGCGATCCATTGGTTGACGGACGCTCGTGCCACCGTGGTTGCTTCGATATCGGGGAGAGGAATCGCTTCGGGCCACCGAGTGGAGCGGTCTACACATGTGAGGCAGTAGCGATACCCTCTTGATACGGGAAGCGGTCCCACGATATCAACATGGATGTGGTCAAATCGGTCGGCGTTGATCTCGAACGTTCCCAGTGGCGCTGTGACGTGCCGTGTCACTTTGGCCCTCTGGCATTGGATGCATGATCGCGCCCACTCGCGGAGATCTTTATTCATACTTGGCCACACATAACGCTGTGTGACTAACTTCTGCGAAGCTCGCACTCCTGGGTGTGACAAACCGTGAAGACTATTGAATACTTGTCTGCGCAGTGTTGCACTGACGTAGGGGCGTACTGTGCCTGTAGATACGTCGCAGTAAAGTGCGTCGTCCGAGTCAGGTAGATGGATCTTTTTAAGTTGTAATCCGCTCTGCGGGGAGTTCAGCTCACTGTCTTCGGTCTGGGCTTTAGCGAGCGTGGCACTGTTCACGGCGGCCGTGATTCCCTCGATCCGTGAAAGAGCGTCGGCTACATCGTTGTCGTGACCTTTGACATAACGCAAGTCCGTTGTGAATTGGCCTACAAAGTCTAAATATTGGAACTGCCGCGGTGTACATTTATCCGATTTTTTGAGATAGGCGAAGGTCAGCGGCTTATGATCTGTGAAAATCGTTACTGGCCTGCCTTCAATCGAATGACGGAACCGTTTGACAGCTGCGTAAATCGCCAGAAGTTCGCGATCGTACGCGCTGTATTTCTTCTGAGCTGCCGTCAATGCCTTCGTGAAGTATGCCAAAGGTTGCCACGCATCGCCGTTCCGTTGCTGCAGCGTCCCTCCGATTGCGTTGTCGGAAGCATCTACCATCATCGCCAGTTGCGCGCCCGGGATTGGATGAGCCAACAATGCCGCGTTCGCAAGTCCGAGTTTGACGGCCGAGAACGCGCTCTCGGCCTCCGCGGTCCACTCCACAGGCGCGCTGCCCTTTGTTGCCGGCCCGTGCAACAATACGTTCAGCAGTTGTTGCAATTTCGCGGCACCTGGAATGAACCTTCGGTAAAAATTCACCATTCCTAAAAACCGACGCAGTTCTTTAACAGTTTTTGGTTGCGGAAATTTGTGAATCGCTTCCACCCGATCTGGCAGTGGTTTGGTACCGGCTTCATCCACTAAGTAACCCAAGAATCGCACTGCACTTTGTCCAAATACGCACTTTTCAGGGTTGATTACTATCCCGTAATCCGTCAATCGCTGAAGCAGTACACGGACGTGCTGTTTGTGTTCGTCGACGTCACGGGATGCGATCAAAATATCGTCCAAGTAAGCGTAACAAAAGTCTAAGTCTCTGAGTGCCTCGTCCATAAAACGTTGAAACGTCTGCGCCGCGTTGAGCAGCCCGAATGGCATCCGTGGAAACTCGTAGAGTCCAAAGGGAGTTATGATGGCGGTCTTCTCCACATCTTTGACTGCTACCGGTATTTGGTTGTATGCTCGCAACAGGTCAATGGTGCTAAAAAACCTTCTTACCAGCTAGCGTATGTGCGAAATCCTCGATGTGAGGTATCGGGTACCTGTCCGGGATTGTTCTGTTGTTTAGAGCGCGGTAATCGCCGCAGAGTCGCATCCCGTCATTCTTCTTTGGAACCAGGTGCAGCGCGGAGGCCCAGGCGCTCTTGGAAGGTTCTACGATTCCTTCGTGCAGCATAAGCTGGAATTCCTTCTTCGCTGCTTGCAAGCGGTCGGGCGCGAGTCCCCTTGGTCTGCAAAATACCGGCGGGCCGGGCGTCGTGTGAATGTAGTGCACTACGTTATGTTTCGCTGTTTCGTTGGAACCGTGTGGTCGTGTCAGATCAGGAAACTCGCGGAGAATATTTTCATAATCCGATTTTCCGCGCACCGACTTCACTGAGTCACTACCACTCGAGTCTCTCACAGCCACACCTTGCGATATTAATTTTGTGTTATTGTCAATTAATTGTTTATTACGTATGTCCACTAGTAAACCTAAATGGGATAAGAAATCTATTCCCATTATTGGTTTATCCACATCTGCTACAACGAACCGCCACACAAAATCACGTATTAGTCCAAAGTTCACTTTTATCATTATTGTGCCGTACGTCGCGATTGGGCTGTTATTTGCTGCGTATAATACGTTCGCGCTTTTAGCCGACGACCACTTGTTTTTACCCGTGGGAAAACACACAAATCCGCACCAGTGTCTATTAGAAAAGCGATTTTCGTGGACTTGTCGGTGACGTAGAGGCGACGCGGAGTGGAGCCATCGCTGATCGCCTCGGTCAACGATGGTTGTTGTCGTTTCCCGCCGCGCGATTGCAAGGACTGCGGCACTGCGTTGCCTTGTCACCGAATGTGCGGTGGTACCAGCAGTCGCCATCTTGAGATTTTTCACGCGAGTTCGACACACTTCGACCTCGATGCCGTGATGGTGTACGTCCGCGCTGCTTCTTTTCCTGTCGTTTCTCTAGCCGATCCAAGCGGCTCATCATTTCTTGTTTACGGGAGCACAATTCCTTTACCGTCGCTTGCAGCTCATGATCGCGGAAGGAAACAGCCGAACATTGCATCGTGGACAAGGTTTCGTGGATTTTATCCGCTGATTCCGCCACTTTACTCAAAGCGCAGTCAGCCTGTGTTGCCAAAATAGCTCGCATATTTTCCGGCAGGCGGCTCAGCCATAGTGAACGTAGGAAATCGTCGGACACCGTTGTACCCGCTAACCTGCGTAGGTGTCGCAGAAACTGCGACGGACTGCGGTCTGCTATTTCTTCCCTTTCAAGGAGCTGTTTGAGTCTCTGTTCCTGGGAGACGGACAGACGTGAAATCAAGGCCTCTTTGATACTTGAGTATTTATTGGAGGCTGGTGGGTTAATTAACAGGTTCTCGACTTCCTCCATCTGCGCTGATGACGTACGTGTACTTCGTACCGTCTGCCGAGATACCCGCTTGCGCGAATTGGGCTTCCAGCTGTATAAACCACAGCGTTGGTTTTGCCACCCAAAACGGAGGTACCTTGACGCTGATACGCGCGACTTCGTCCGTGGTGGCTGGTACATTATCAGGCATGTTGAACGCACTTAAACACACATATTCTCAAACTATTCGTACGCGTTTGTGGTAGAGAATTTTTAACCAAATCACGTCGGGGTCATCAATTTGTAGTAGTGTGCACGATTAGTAAATAAAAGTTCATAAACGATTTTAATTTAAGTTTATTTTTACCAACTACTGTACAAAAATATAAATATATACATAAGTATGAAAGATTCGATAAGTGCGTAAAGCGTATGTAGTCGTTGCCGGAACCGGAGCGACTGGCCGTTCCTCGGCCAACCCTGGCAAGCGGGGGATGTCGCACGCGGTCACCTCGTGATGCCCACGCCGTAGACATCTGGGTTTCACGTGATAACTCCTGGTCGAGGGTAGTTAAAACGAGGCAATTGCTATGATGTCCAGGCTAGAACATCTGGCCTTCACGTGAACGCCGGGTTAGCCGCTAGCGGTCGAATTCCTCTCGGGAAAGTTTTGGCGAGCAATTGCGCGTTGTTGCCGAGCATACGCGCGGTTGCCACAGAAGTATTCTACGCGCCACAAACAATAGGGTTTTTCTACTACGATGTCGACAAACACAATTAACACCTAAACATATTACACAAAACATTCGCTGCCTAGAAAATTTTTCATTGGATAACGTCCGTTTCACAACAAAATTATAGCCATCTTGCAAGATTTCAAGAGACGCATACTGAATGTTGAAATAAATATTTCCTGTTGGCGATTGAAACAGATTAAAATAGAATTTACCGACCTTCTAACAGAAATTAAAAATAATGTCAGTTATATACATTGGTACAGAATATCAGCCACGATACAACGCCAATTTAACCATCTGAATCTATAAATAAAATCTGTGCATATGACTAAATTTAACAAGATTGCACAAAATGACAATTCTTCTCGTATCCAGGACAATGATTGGTTCCTCAACCTAACTTCAATTACTTTTCCACCAGAAGTTGAAAAAATCTTGGCACTAGGCAGTAAATTCAACATCCCAATTCATTTCCATGAAATATCAATATTCAAACTAATAACTGACGTTATTATATTGTTTGTAATTAATAAATGTTTAATATTATAAGGTTGTAACAGTCAATGATACGATAAATATTTTAAGGAATTGCATGCATCTGCTTAAAATTTAAGAGTGCTATCCAATTTCCAATCTCTCGAAACTTGTCTAATGTTCATTTGTCAAATGTACAAAGATTGTTTAACATTTATTTTTGATATTTGAGATCAAGCCTTCTTTACGAGACCATTAATTTGATATTAATCTGGACAGACTTAATCAATTAATCCAAAATTATTATTAAATATATAATTTAATTAGTTTTACTCAAAATTAGAAATAGATACCAAAAAAAAATCTAACTTACATTTTATGTTTCAAATAATATTACTAACATCTGTTATTTGAACATATTCTTCGCAACCTATTTATTATTCAAATTAATTGAATTTATTGTTTTATGTGCCAAATAAACTTCCATATCCGGTTTAGCAATTGTTACCAATATCAATTTAGTTCTTCGTACTATCATGAAATTTTAATGGGGTCGTTCACTAGAGTCACGAAATGGCAACTAATACCACCACTTGATTCAACTTACCAGGACGCTTTAGGTGAACAAAAACAATTAAAAAGCTGAAACAAGAACTTTATAGCACTGAATACATATAGGAAATATTGTTAAAGTATTAAAATTATAGCTATTAACATTCCTAGCGATGTTATGAGCCGTAGATATCAGTTTGAAATCCGAGATTACAGAGCGAATATTTTAAGACATCTAAGGCCTGTTATGGCCAGTGTGGTGGTTCAGAGTGTTAGCGCGCTATTCAATGCAAGTTGTGACGTATGAATCTGAGGTTCTCAGGTTTAAGTCTACCGGCCGGCAAGTGTGATTATCGTAAAAACGCCATGGCCTTGAATCACACTCGGATGCTAGAGACCAACCACATCTACATCTTAAAAAAGTAATCTTGGTTGCCTACGTTTATTTCGGATGCCGCTCTGCTTACATTGTAAACAGAGGCTATTGCACAGGTTGAGATTCATATGGCGCTATTAAGAATGGTTACGAATACACGTACCATGGTACTTGAGGCCTTGGCCCGGCTAGGGCTGTCGAGCCATTGATAATGAAGGCCTGTTATGACTCATAACATCCGTGGTTTGTTCAATAGTTTACCTGTTGCAGAATATGAAGACGTTAATAAATATTATATTTTGAAATTCTTTTATGAATAACGTCTGTTATAATTTTAGGTGATCAAGTAAGTCTGTTTGATGACCATGGTTACACTTGTTTTGTATCATATTATGACGCTTTTGTTTTCGTCGAGAGAGAAGAAGGTAAGTATTTAAATTTACGGTGACTTGTAGATTAAAGTTCCCGCTGACAAAATTGTGTCTAGGGAGAATTGAGTTTTGCCAACGGATGATTGCTCGGTGATAAAGCAAAACTTCACTAACAGCTGATTATGGAGATTTTTCGGGCTCCTTTTTAACTAATCTGAGTGAATATGAACAAAAAAATCAACTATCCTGACTACCGGTCTCTCCGCGAGCGAGATTTTAGTGAAATAAAAACATTTGTTTTTGTGATGGTAAAAATTATTATTATTCTCAAAAGGTAAGTTACAATTCAAGGTTATGTGTTAGCTTATATTTATTTGAACATTATTGGCAGTGAATCTGAAACGTTCTGAGGATGTAATGAAATACCTTGGAGTTATTGAAGAGATATGTTGGAGGTGGGTAAACCAGGAATATGGGATAAATACAATTCGCCCGACGGTGCAAGTCTGGGAAAATCGCAAAATATGTGTTGTTGAGCTGAGTTGTTTATGTTGAATCACCACAATTCGCCCGACAAGTGCAAGTCTGGGGGAACAGGTCTGTAAAATGTGTTGTATAATAATTCAGAATTAACTGACGAACAAGTCAAGTTAATAAGAGTGTGGAGCTATTTAAATTTTTAAGAATCTATGGGCTATACCAGATCAGAGATTTCGATTCTCGATATCTCGTGTCTTGATATCTTCTAGTACATTTTTATGTCGAGTTATTGATTTGACATTGGTAACCGTCCCTGAGAGGTACTGAGAGACGGCGCGAGCCATCTGTTGGGAAACGGCCTCGTTTGAAGTTCGACCTTTTTCGCGATTATTTAATAAATTAATTTGACTGTCAGATTCAACGTGTAAATGTAAAGTGTGGTTAAGTTAGATGTGTTTATGTGATAATTTAAATGTCAGATTCTTTTCTTAGTTAACCTAAGTAACAACATATTTACATGAGTTGAAGCAAAACAATTGAAAACGAATTGAATATGAACACCTTGCTACAACAATTATAAAAGTGAATATTTACAATACAATCATTACTTTGTGGTAAGTTAGTTGTTCAAATGTTAAATGTTTATAACCTATATTTACAAATGTTTATTTTTGTTGGAAAAAAAGAAAGGTAATAATCTGGAGTGACAAATGTGCTTTGTCACAATATTTAAAAATAATTTTTTTACTTAAACTTCAAATGTATTCATAATAGCTAGATAAAAAGTGGATTTTGACAATGCTGAATTGCCTGAAAATAATTGAACGCAGTAGGTGAAGCTCTTTACAGATTAATTTCGTGTGTAATAATAAAAAGCGTTATATTATCATTGTTTTATTTTCATTTTCTTGACTGTTTTGACAGGTCAGTATAGTAATATTACCGTACAGCATAGAGTTATGACATACTTACCCTGCCTACATTTACTTTTGTACATATAAACATAGGTTTAATCTCCTGAAACCGGTAAAGGTCATTAATTGATTGAAACGGTTGAATTATGGGCATATTATTTGATAGTTGTGTGAATCGGCGATTTATGAGAAATGACGATCAAATTGCTGTTTTAAACTTGCAAAAACATAAAAAAAACGCTGTTTTGAACTATTCAAACTGACAAATTCATGTTTCTTTCGTGCGAAACGGCGATTTATGAGAAATGACGATAAAATTGCTGTTTTAAACTTGCAAAAACATAGAAAAACGCTGTTTTCAACTATTCAAACTGATAAATTCATGTTTCTTTCGTGCGAAACGGCGATTTATGAGAAATGACGATAAAATTGCTGTTTTAAACTTGCAAAAACATAGAAAAACACTGTTTTGAACTATTCAAACTGACAAATTCATGTTTCTTTTGTGTGAAACGGCGATTTATGAGAAATGACGATAAAATTGCTGTTTTAAACTTGCAAAAACATAGAAAAACGCTGTTTTGAACTATTCAAACTGACAAATTCATGTTTCTTTCGTGCGAAACGGCTATTTATGAGAAATGACGATAAAATTGCTGTTTTAAACTTGCAAAAACATAGAAAACCGCTGTTTTGAACTATTCAAACTGAAAAATTCATGTTTCTTTCGTGCGAAACGGCGATTTATGAGAAATGACGATAGAATTGTTGTTTTAAACTTGCAAAAACATAGAAAAACGCTGTTTTCAACTATTCAAACTGATAAATTCATGTTTCTTTCGTGCGAAACGGCGATTTATGAGAAATGACGATAAAATTGCTGTTTTAAACTTGCAAAAACATAGAAAAACGCTGTTTTGAACTATTCAAACTGACAAATTCATGTTTCTTTCGTGTGAAACGGCGATTTATGAGAAATGACGATAAAATTGCTGTTTTAAACTTGCAAAAACATAGAAAAACGCTGTTTTGAACTATTCAAACTGACAAATTCATGTTTCTTTCGTGCGAAACGGCGATTTATGAGAAATGACGATAAAATTGCTGTTTTAAACTTGCAAAAACATAGAAAAACGCTGTTTTCAACTATTCAAACTGATAAATTCATGTTTCTTTCGTGCGAAACGGCGATTTATGAGAAATGACGATAAAATTGCTGTTTTAAACTTGCAAAAACATAGAAAAACGCTGTTTTGAACTATTCAAACTGACAAATTCATGTTTCTTTCGTGTGAAACGGCGATTTATGAGAAATGACGATAAAATTGCTGTTTTAAACTTGCAAAAACATAGAAAAACGCTGTTTTGAACTATTCAAACTGACAAATTCATGTTTCTTTCGTGTGAAACGGCGATTTATGAGAAATGACGATAAAATTGATGTTTTAAACTTGCAAAAACATAGAAAAACGCTGTTTTCAACTATTCAAATTGATAAATTCATGTTTCTTACGTTCGAAACGGAGGATTTTTGTGAAATCACGATAAAATTGCTGTTTTAAACTTGCAAAAACATAGAAAAACCCTGTTTTCAACTATTCAAACTGACAAATCCATGTTTCTTCCGTGCAAAACGGCTATTTATGAGAAATGACGATAAAATTGCTGTTTAAACTTGCAAAAAAAAAATACGAGCCCAGAATCATATTATTTGGCCCAGTTAAAGTCATAAAAAGGAAATTTGTTAATTCGCTTTATTTATATCTTAAATTCTATAATTTTTATATTCCGCACATACATATGTGTAACAGAGGTATTGTTTATGCTACGAATTAATTATATTTTTTTAACAATTCATCAACAGGTACTTGTTGATTATTTCAAGGCCTATCAAGGATTTTGGGCTTATCTTAATAAATAAATGAGATAGAGAAAATTTCATTGGATTCAAAAAGATGTAGAATAATATTACTTACAATTTTTATTTGAAACAATTTTCTGAATTTTGTTGTCATCAGATTTAAAAACAATGTTTGTGATACCAGCCAATACCTTTGGGACAAATTGTAAATTTGATATTACGAGTATTTCAGTTGTTATTATTGCTTAAAATATTCTTTAATATAACAGAATTTATGTTCTAAATAAATTTAGTACAATAAATTTTCCCTCTGTTCGATCAGAATTATTTTTTTAAAGCTATTCTAAAAGTCTTAACTAGGCCAACTAATGACTTTGGGCTCGTATTTTGCTGAAAGGTAACGTTCCTAATAAAATTTGTCCTATTTTTTCTAGTGCAACATTAATTGCCCTCACGAAGAAGGCTGGTGTTCTACGTCCAATTGCCGTGGGAACTACTTTGCATCGTTTAGCCGGTAAAATTGTAAGCCTTCTCCTTATAGTAGAAATGGGTAACTTAATACGCCCTACTAAGTTTGTTAATAAAACTCGTGGTAGCGCTGAAGCAATAGTACACATTTTGCGGTCACACATCTCTAACAAATCCAGTTAGTTTCGCGTTCTTTTTTCGCATTTCGCAATGCTTTTAATTCAATTCGACGGGATAAACTTATTGGAGCTGTTAGAGTGAATCTCCTTCAGTTTGCTTCGTTTATTAGCCAGCTTTATCTTCATGAAACTCTTTTGTTCTTCGGAAATTCGACAATGCTATCTGCATCTGACGTTCAAAGGGAGATCCCCTAGGCCCGTTATTATTTTGTTTAGTCACAAAGCCACTAATAGATATTCTTATGAACTACCTTCACCTATGGTATCTGGATGATGGCACCCTAATGATGTTGTCAGTAATTTTGAATCACACTGCCGCACGGAAAGGAAATTCGGTTGGATTGGAACTTGATCAAATGCGAGCTTTATGTTTTGGTGGCACTCAATTGGCCCAAGAGTACGCAGTTAAAACCTTTAAGTCAGTTCCAGATTCAATTGGAATTGTTAAAGCGTGTCGCCTCGTGTTACTTGGAGCACCTTTGACTTCTGAAGCCGTCCCATTTGTTTTAAATCAGAAGCATGAACAGGTTAATTTAATTGTAGCTCGCTTACATATTTTAGAACCCCATCAAGCGCTTTTTCTGTTGAAAAATTATCTATTTATTCCCAAATTTCTTTCTTTCTTCGGTACATATAAAAATCTGAGGCAAAGCTTATGTTTAATTCAGCGCTAGATGAAACTGTTATTCTCCAAATACTGGATGATATTTGGTCTCAAGCTTCACTTCCGATTCGTTTAGGTGGCATTAGTATCAGAAAGACTGGTGAATTCACTCACCCAGCCTACTTGGTTTCAGTTCATTCAGTCTAACAACGCATCAATACGGTACTGCTCATATTCAATCTTGAAAAAATTGTCGAGGTTGGTATTTTAGCATGGCGAAGAATAACAGATTCTGAGCCACCGAATGTCAACAATCGAAGATCACAACGTTATTGTGATCAGCCAATCTGCAATAATATTCACGTAAAACTTTTTTGGCTCCATGCTTATCCAGTTCCATTATTTGGTAACATTTTAGATCATTATTCTCTTCGCATTTCTGTTGGTTTATGTCTTGGTGCTCCGATTTGTGAAGTCCATCGTTGTCGCTGTGGTCTGGATGTTGATAAACTCGGCCATCATGGTCTTTCAAGTTAACTTAGTAAAGATCGAATGAGTTATCATAAGTCACTTCTACAATACAGAAAACCTTATGTTCAGCAGCAATTCCTTCAATAATAGAGCTCCCCTGGTTTAGCTAGAGATGATGGAAAGCCCCCTGATGGTATGTCAGTGATTACTTGGGCTACCTGAAAAGCTTGGTTTGGGATCTAACTTGTGTGGACACGATGGCAATTTCATACTTAGCCGAAATGAGTAGTTATGCGTCTAAGCTAGATGATAAAAGAAAAACATTATAATACGTTGATCTTTCCAATTCCAATCATTCCTATTGGCGTAAAAACTTTTGGTTTACTAGGGCCATTTGCCGAATAATTTGTAAACAAATTAAGAAAATTAATTTGTACAAACCATGGCGAAAGCAGACCCCTTGAATACTTGGAACAAAGAATAAATATTGATTTACAAAGGATCAGAAGAATTTAGATTATTTTTTATTTTTTTGCCAGATACCGTTTTTCTAGGGTTACTTGAGATATTTTTATATATTTGTATTCTTTGTATGTATTTATTATGTTTCAAATATTAAATAACAATTTTTTGTTGTATATAGTAACATATTTTAAAATTTTGTTATAATGCACAGTTGTGTTTATTAAATACAAGAATTACTTTTGTATATTTTACAATATGTAAGTCTGATTCAAGACTCAGCGATTGAGGAGTGAGATTTGGAGGATAGACAGTAGACAAATGTGGATGCAGTGAAATAACTGTAATTAAACGAACATATTTACACACTAGCTCAGAGCTAGAAACAATTACACAGATTTCATTTATATGTACCTGAATCAATACAATTGTCATTAATCGTAATCAATTTATTAAAGCACATATTTTATTGACACTTTCCCTTTACTTCCGCTCTTCCACCGTGTTTCCTGGTCGTATGACCGTCAGAGTTTGGCGCGAAGTACAAACTTACAAATATTCTTACTAATTAACTTAATTCTACTTATATTTTTACTATTTCTACCATTTATTTACCTGTCTTAGCTTATTTGTAAGTTTAAAATATAAAAGTCATTGGGAGAGGACCATGCAGCAGGTATAAGTTTATTAGAACTATCCGTTTTTTAGTTATATGTTTATTTCATTGCAAACAATCTAATTAACAGTATGTGATATACTTTGTGTAATTTCTTAACGTATTGCATTTAAAATGTAAATATGTAATTACATAGAAACATTGAACATAATTTTATACAATCCAAACAAACAAAAAAAGTGAGTAGGTTTGCACGCATAGTATTTAGTTGTTACTACCATATGACATTTGGCTCTACAGAAATATTGCGTGAAACAAACTCTGTGCATGTTCCTATTCCTGATTTTCCGTTTCGGTTGAGCCATGTGATTTATAGTACGGTAGTAACAATATGAGGTACGAAGTGAACATTGACACTTGCTGAAATTAAAATTATTTCCGTTAGTGCTTACATTGATATACGGTTCTCTACTGCTATATTGGGCATGAAGGAAAAAGCATGAGCGAGGTATAATATTTAAAAGTAGTGTGTGGGTATAAGAAACGTAATGTTTATTATTAGAACAATAAATGATTAAGATTAGAAAATAAATATAGAGACGTACTTTAGCAAGTCGCCGGCAAGAATATGCAGTTCAGAAATTCATAAAGAGAGACAGTATACAGCAAAATATGTGTAAAATGTGTGACAAAAATCGGCAACAAACTTACTACCCTATTACATGGATGGGAAGGGTCGCATCGGCCAAATATGTATTCAATATTTCCTACATTATTCGCCATATTTACGACGAAATAGAAACAAGAACTATGTGCAGCATCTTAATTTTTTTTGCAAAACAATATAATAATTTCTTTTTCGTCAATATTTTCTAAAAATTTTAATTTAAATCTTGGGATATACTGATGATGTAATAGTTATTTTTGTGATATAAGCAAGGAAAAATTAGAAGAAGCATTCATAAAGCTAGAACACGAAGTAAGTACACAAAGCTTATTAGTCAATGAGGCAAGAATAAAAACAGTATTTTTGTCAAGAACCCGAGGCATATATACACACACAACATCCAATAGACGGAAGAGAATTTGAGCAGGATATCGGAATATACATATTTAGATTCACTAATAAATGTCAATATGGAAGGCCTTAGGATCTTAGGTATCATACTTGTTTACATTGAGGGACGTTTCATCTGCTATGCAGCCATCATTAGCAATATACAAATTTTGAATAAATGGTTCTACATTGAATTCCATCAATGTAAACAAATATCTAATATCAGATCCTAAGGGTTTCTAATATTTCACAAGAGTCATATTCCAAGGAGATCACTAATAACCTCAACAAATGATGAATCAGTGAGCACAGATAAGAGAATAGCAGGAATAAAAAGTTACTGTGCGCTAAATACTCTATTCCTAAGTAAACTAGTGTGAAGAAACACCAAGGCAGGATGTATAAAACGTTGGTAAGACCAATGGTATCTAATAGAGGACAATCATGGACTAAGTAAAAGTAGTAACGAGAAACATGATTTAAAAAAAAATATAAAGTCCAACATACGAAAATAACAAATGACGTATAAAAGAAAATAACCGAACTGTACGAAATATATGATGATGTTCGCTTATCGTCATTTAACTGATACAGACACTTAACCCATTTATGGCCACCCATGCGTAAACGCATCACCTTCCTCAATATTTTTTATATACATTCACTTTAAGCAAAATCGGATGCAATTAATAAAGAATATTTTGTAATGATCGTAAAACCAAATAAAAAAAATATTATGTATTCCACTAAATATGTATGTAGAGAAAAATAGGTACCTGACAGGTTAAATTTGTATTTTATTTTTTTCTTTATTGTGAATATTGGAATTTTTTTCTCTTAAAAGTTTTAATTAGAACCTATTATACAAGCAAACAAATAATATTCTATTACATAAATGTACATAACTTAAAAAAAAAATAGCAGCTAAACATAAGTGAAGAATTTTTACATGTCGGGACATGTTAAGGCAGGCATTGCTGTTTCGTGATTAGTTATTGTAGCAGTTAATTTTGACTGTGCTACGTTACATTTGTGCTGCAAAGTCACATATTATTTAAAATATAAAAATGATAAAATATTTTTCGCAAAGCGAATTACAACTTGCTCTAGAGGAAATAGTAAGCGAATTAGAAAATGCGCAAGGTAAAATAAAATAATCTTAATAATCCTAAAAATAAGTATATATTTTTTTTTTCATTTCTACAGACAATATAGATGCAGTTTATATACCACCAAAAGTAGACGAATTAACTGATGAAGAGATTTTTGAAGAAGATTGTGAAAAATCAAATGAAAACGCAGATATTGCAGGAACGTTTGAAATTCACAAGGGCGATGACGATTTGTTTTATGATGACTCAAATGATGAATACTTAGCAGAAAAGCGTAGAAAATTATTATCAGCAAATAAATGTCATAATCGGAAACCTATCTGGAAAGCAGGAGATTATATACATGATCAAAACAGCACTTTTAGTGATAAAGAAAAAGAAAACATTGCAAGACTGAAGAACGAGTTAGACGGTAAAACACCTCTCGATTTATTTTGCATGTACTTCGATGATGAAATGCTCACAAACATAATTCAATATACAGAAAAATATGCTTGTGTTGTGAACATACATGATTATACAAATTGACAAAGATAATTTGCTAAAGTTTCTGGAAATTATAATTTTATCCGGTTACCATACTCTGCTGTAAGCTGACTACAGAGGAAGACAAAGGACTGAAAATTGTTAAAGACTGTATGAGTAGGAACAGGTTTAGACATATAAAGAGAAACATTCATTTGTCTGATAATAGCGAACAAAAATGATAAATTTTCCAAACTATGGACTTTTCTTGATCTTTTGAATAAAAAATTTATGCAGTTTGATATGTTTTCGTCCAATTTGTTTATAGACGAACAAATGATACCTTACTTTGGAAGACATTCATGCAAGATGTATTTGAAAGGAAAGCCTGTTAGATTCGGCTTCAAATTATGGTGTCTCTGTTCTTCCGGTAGCTACCTCTATCAATTTATTCCATACGATGTTGCTTCTATAGAAAAAATAATACATTAGGATTAGGAGGCCAAGTTGTCCTCAATTTGTTGTCAGTTATTGAAGAAAATGCCGTACAAAGGATATATATTTTTTTCTTCTTATAAATTATTTTCTCTACTAACTGACAAATGATACTCGTATTTCAGCACGAGTACAATACGCGACAATAGAACACTGAGTTGTCCTCTTGAAGGTAATAGAGTAATATCCAAAAAACGTGGTTCATACAGCAGCGCTTATGATAAACCTGCTGGCATATCACTTGTACGATGCAACTGTTAAAAGACAACAAAGCGATTTAACAGAAAAGAAAAAAAGAATTGAAAACAATTCAGCCTGCTGTTATTTCTGAATACAATAAATTCATGTGAGGGGTGGATTTACACGACAATGCTATAGCAAATTACCGCACCAGGATCTTGGGCAAGAAATGGTGGTGACCCTTATTCACAAATGCTGTAGACAGTGCTGTAGTAAATGCATGGAAAATTTACAATATTACCCATGACAATGAGATGTCACAACTTGAATTTAAGTCATATATAGCTTACCGGCTTTTGAAAATCGAAAGTCCTGAAAACAAAAGAAAAACAACTCGTGCACCGAGCCAAACACCAGATGAAATACGAACAAAGTTGGTCATGTGATCATTCAGGAAGCTACGAAAACTAGAAGAAGACGTACAGTTTGTCACAGTGCAACAATATGTATATAGGTGTAAAAAAATGTACTGTGCATGTCCATACTAATTGTTTCGAAGCATTTAACAACAAATAATGTTAATTTATCCTATTGTCTTGTTTAGCATTTATGTTTCACATATCCGGCCAGTGATGCGTTTGCGCATGAGGTTTATTTAAAAAAATAAACCAGAAAAAATTTTTTTGCTACGTTTAATTTTTTTGCTTTATTTAACAATAAATATATTATTTTTATTCTATTCGTGTTGGGTTAAATCGGGATGAACGAAGACCATCAAGTAAAAAAGATATATAAACACAATCCACAAGGAAGCTGACCAAGGAAAAGTCCAAGAAATAAATAGAGAAACAACGTAGCGTGGTTTATAAATTGTTTATCCATAAAAGTAACTAAAATCCTACCCAGTTTGGTACCAAATAAAAGGTTTAACGGGGGAGATTTGGACGAAACTATTATATTTATTTTGGCCGATCGTCAATTGTTGTTATAAAAGTAATTTTAATTCTAGCTTGTTTGGTAAATTAATTTTATATTTCCTGTTATAAAAAAATATTTTTACTGAATAAAAATTACAGAGGATCATGTTCAATATTTGTTGTACTCAAAGTCATAATTTGAAAACCACTCGTAATGTGTAAGAATACTTACTTTCACGAGGAAAGACATATTAATAGTGTACAAAGAACTTGCTACAATATTAATCTTGATTTGCATTCCTTGAAATAACAAGGAATTTTTCTGAAAAATCTTGCATTATATTAACGAGTAGTGCTTACATAAAATTAAACTTTTAAGGTTTAACATACCAACATTGCCACTTTTCTATCGAAATACATTATATTAAGATTAGATAGATTTACTTGGATATTTTTAGACTGAAACAAATAAATTTAATTAAAAATACTACCAGATATTTGCGTGTATTCAATAACTATCTGTTACATATAATCTGAACGGACTTAGACCATAGTTAACATAAAGGATCACGCGATACTATGAAATATATCTATGTGTCCGTGTTTTGTAGATTCCTCGACAAACCGATATAAGGCCGCCACTCCGCGACAGGAATACGCGATTACTCCTCCCACCCAATTACATACCGAATGTTTGGGAAATTCACAGTTGGGAAAACAAATATTAGCTTTGCTTAACAGTATGGTAAGGAGAACATGATGTCAAAGCCAAAATATATTTATACGAGTATCACGGGCGGATCCACGGGGGGGGGGCATGGGGGCCATGCCCCCCCCCCCGCCCCTTGGGTCTTTTTAGTAGTCGGGATTTTCTATGAATTTTCATGATTATATTCGACAAACCTTGAAATGTAGGAAAAAATATACATAGTGATAAATTTATTATTCTGACAGAACTGAGTGAAACTGAAATTCCATTGTGAAAAAGAAATTATTTTATTGATACACAATTTGCGCAAAATTTGGATCCAGAATTATTTCAAACTAAAACGTATAAAAATATTTAAACAGATATAGACGATTAGAGGCACGATTTCCCCTGCGTTATATTTGTTTATTTTTACTGTTTACTTTTTAATTCTATCGGGTGAGCATATTTCTCCCAATGCTTGATCAAGTATTGTCGGATTTGAAAAGCAGGTTCGACAAGAATACGCTGGATGTGCTGGGTTTGAATATCGTGCTACCGGATTACTTGTTGAAACTTGACGAGGAGCAACCCAATGTGTCGGTTACCAAATTGTGGAGCAAGTACAGCGTGTTGCCAGAACGTTGCAAACCTTACAACACCGAAGATTGCGTGAGATCAGAGTTGAAGTTGTGGAAGGCATATTGTGATCGCAAACTGCAGCGCAGCGACGAGCTGTCTGTTGTGGAAATGTTTAAAATGTGCGACGCAGACATCTATCCGAATTGTAAACTGCTGTTACATATTTTCTTAAGTCTGCCAATTAGGGTGGCTTCAGCAGAACGTAGTTTTCAGCTCTGTGTCGGCTGAAATCGTGGCTCAGGAGCCACATGACCCAAGACCGTCTCGTGGGACTCGCGTTGAAGCATTTGCATGCTGACAATCCGCTGAATCCTGAAAGAATCTTAGAAGTCCAAAGCACGACGTTGTACCGTAATTGTCTAAGTACGCAATGTGTACTCAGACAAAAAAAATGATACTAGAGTTATGTATATGTATTAACAAGCGAAAATGTTTGTTAGTTTCTAAAGAAATATATTTGCTTTCGTTTGTAATGTATATGACGTTTCATCCCTTTTGTATGCGACTTCCAGTCTTGTTGGCTCCCCTCTTGGACGATTCCTGGATCCGCCCTTGACGAGTAGTCTTTCTATTTTACAGCAGTAATTTTTTCTTTTGTACTAAATGTACAGACGAGATTAGCGGCATCGTAAGTCATACCTGTTAGGAATTCAAATCGGTTTATCGAGGTATATAATGATAAGTGTAAAATTAGAAGAAATATTGTAGTAACTCGTGAACTATTAGCAAACAACTACAGAGCTCGCTGTGTACTAGAGTTCTATTTCGGTTCGTTGTTCGAGTGATGTTCGCTAAATGAGCGATAAAATCAAAGAAAATGTTATAGATTTCCATTGTGGACGTTGAAGCTCGATTTGAGTTTAGTTTGGGCAATGGAGTGGAGCGAAGATATTGTTATAAATTTAATCGTTTGCATCCTGTATGGAATGCGATTATTTTGTCCGTTCTTCTTTTCCACTTTCTTAATAATTGTAAAGCTCGCCCAACCTATTACAATATCATCAACCTCACTCGTTGACATGGATATTTTGTTTGTTTATTCTTTTCTTTGTTTATTCGAAACACCACAGCGAATTTGAGTTCTTAATTCAAATATGAGATGTTGACGTTGAGCTCGTGAACTGTTCTCAAACTGCTCGCGAACAATTGATTTTTGTGTGTACGCGGCTTAAACAAAATAATTTATTGAATCGACTTATTTTTAAACCTTTTTTGTGCTTGCACATCTTTTGATGACTTCATTATGGGCATTGTAGAAAACTAAATATTATTTTACTACTACTATAACTATTTAACATTATTAAATATGTTACAGTAATTAATTTCTTTGGAGATTTAAGTTGGCAGAATTAGTTTTAAAAATTAATGTAAATAATATAATTTTACTAATATTTTGGGCTTAATTTGTTCCTATTTGTTAGAACGTTGTTATTACTCGGCATCGATTTATGCAATCCGGAACAAGTGGGATAACATATACCAGCAATCAGTCTTCTATGAGCATTCCTATCTTAGCACATTAGACAACACTTTCGCCTCGTCTACATTCATACAAGCATGTCTATTCTTCAAATTTAAAATCTACAGCATTTTGTGTCAATTAATACATAGTAGGACTGTTAATACACTCAAAGAACTGTGCCTTGACAAATAACTCACGTTAAAAACATTGTTTTTAAAATATGTTACGTTTTATTCCCTCCTTCACAAACAACTCGAACAAGTATGAAACAAAGAGAAAAAAGTTTCAAAAAAATAAAAATTGTAGCCGATATAACTTTATATAATTTTTATATTCAAATTTGACAAAAACATTATATGCCGTTAAGTAAATTACCACTCCCAGTTTATTAAAATCTAATGGTTGTAACTTGAAACGTTCCTATTCCAAATTCAGAGACGTATCTCACTCTCACTTCACACTTATCTTATCTTGGTAAAAGTTATTTGATTTGGAATTCAAGTCGTAAGGCTCCGCAAATTTAAAAGGTGGGATTCTGAGAATTAAGTGTGAATTGAGTAACAATTAAGTGTATTCGACAGGTACTGAAAATTTATTATAATTAATTCTACATATAATTTAGTTTATCTTCCCTTCTAGACTACCATACCACGAGAACTGATCTAAGTATGCTACAAAGAATGGGATTCGAGTGATAAACTACATAACAATTAAATGCAGAAGTTCTTAACAATTTGGTTTATTAACCGTAAAAACAAAAATAGTAACTGAATAACGTTGCAACAGATACACGGTTGCTCACAACGCCTATACAACCAAAATAAACTATACTACTGATCCTGGGACACCCGCGACAATATTTTCATTTACTTTAAAAGCTTAACCCAGATCCTAGTTACGTAGAAGAATCCTAACACGTTGCGACTGGCCAGCGGACTTACAGAAATATTGGCGGAAATCATTGAAGAGTGGAAAAACAAATAACAGTCAAAATTAAAAAAAAAAATCTTAAAGGGTGTAAACAATGAACATTCCCGTTAAAAAAACCTACAGAAAAAAAAACTAAACTAAAGTAACAAAAATATATAAGCAGTTAGAAGGCCGCTTTGGAAGTAACACCAGACTCAGCATGACTTTAATGGTTAATACAAAACTTTGCCAATTATCTGCAACGTTCCGTCCTAGTCTCTGCGGATGTCTGGACTTGGTGAGGAGATAGGAGAGCGGTGTTGGTGCCTCAAAAGAGCTGGAGGTGATCTTTAACAACCTCAGAAATAAGTGGATGGTTGAACGCGAAAAGAATCGTTGATAAAGAACTGACTTGTATATCCAAACTGGATTCTCTAAGAGAGTTCCAGAAAACTAACGCACTCGCGACTCTAAATCTCGCTAAAAAAATCTAACGAGCACCAAATTATTCCCCAAAAGGGTGAAAACTAGGCTTACAAAACTTTAATTGCCGTAAGAAAAAAATCTAAATCTCAATTTAACGATCACAACCGCGTTCAGGTGGAGAGTAAGTGAGAGACAGTTGAATCAAGATACCATCAACTACCTGAAATACCGACTGAATTTTAAACTTTTAGAGATGAATAAAATCTTATAATTTATAAAAAATGTCATATTAATAACCACAACTAAAAAATAATAAAATATGAAATTAGAAATTGTTCATTGGTTTTACAATAAATATTATTATTATGAATAACTAACAGTAATATAAGGGAAGGTAAATACAAAAATTATAATTAACCAAAATAAACAATTGCTGATATTTCAGGTATTGAGACGACTGACAAATGACAACGATCAGAAAACTTAAAAATAGACGGAAAACAAAACATAAACATTAAAATGTTATGGAACATATTTTGTCAACTTCTTGACATTTGACAGGAATACATAATGAAACCATTTTATAAGTACAAAATCATTTTCAAATTATAAAAGATTTTATAATAAATACAAAATTATTAAAAACTGGTAAGAGTAGAAGGAGAAAAAATAAACGAAAATAAATACCTAATGAAATATATTAGGAATTACAGAGAAGATAACTTTTCAGTTTATTGCAAAAATTTATAGTAGTATAATTTTAAAGTAATCGGATATTTTATATAGAATATTTTGAATAGAGAAACATTGGAAACTGAAACAATTCTGGAAAATAAGCAGAATGTAAAAATAAACCGTTTCTTCATGTTAAGCAACCCAATGCTTTTATATGATCAGATATAGTGATGTGCTGTCAAAAAATTCCCGTCGGGAATTTGAATCGTCCTCGGGAAAATGCCCTGAAATTTCTTCAACTATTATACGATTCGCGGGATAAAAATTGTTACGTTTTTGCCCGCATAATTTTTTGTAAAATTCCCGGGAATATTATTTTGGAAATTTTCCTGTAAATTCTAAAAGATATTTGACCTGGATGTCTGCTTGCACGCATGCACCTGTCTGTTAGCTACCCCCACTCCAGAAACAAGCAATGTTATGACTAAACAGACGCCTACAGCGTTTGGATCATTATTTATGGAATATTATTAAAAAAATTTAACAATGAGTGGAAAGAAATAGAATTCAATTTTTATTTACATTTGAAATTCCTTAGGAAATTTCCAAAAAAAAAAAATACCTGGGAATTTTTTCCGCGTCTTTAAATTTCGAGAATTGACCCACCTATAATCAGAAATTTGTTCACGTCGATTCAAGCGCTTGAAAAATCTGACGCAAAAATTTTGCACTTTCTGAATTCTTGCACTATCCCGAGCTGAGAGGAATGAATCATCTTCGTATAAAGAACAAGACTCTTATAATATATGCCTTTTTGATTAGTAGTATAACATGTTAACAAAACGAAGAATAGTGTCGAGAATTAGTCCCAAGTTTTTTCAACTTTCAAAGGTAGGAAGCCTGAAATTATGTAAGAAAATTTGTTCAGATGATAAAAGGGAAACGTGGATATACTACTTTCATTTACATTACACTTATTTTCGTTTAAGATAAGGCAATTATTTCGAGCATTAGTTGATATTAAGTTAAGTTATTAACGTCGGTAATTGAGCTGACTCCATTCTTCGGATCAACTGGACAATAAAACTGAATATCATCGGCGTGGATATGCATTTTACATTTATTAACAATTTTCCACATATCAATATTATATGGAAAATAATAAAGGACCGCAAATTGTGTTCTGTGGCACACTCTTCGACAGCTGTAATACCTCGGAAATATTATAATTGTACTTCCTGTATACGATTTATTAAGTAACTGGAAAATAAAGCCAAACTACTGGAAAAAGTACTAGAAGTACAACCCCATTTTTATTAATGTGAGATACTATGTCATCAATAACATTATGGAGCGCAGTAGTAATACTAAAACCCATTCTGAAGCCAAACTGTATGTCAATTAGAATCTGATAAGTCGATAAATATAGATTAACTAGGTTAACAATAGTTTTCTCCACGATTTTCGAAAGAGTTGGCAAGATGCTAATCGGTCTGATATCACTGCATGTTGTTAGATTTTTGCATTTATTTAACGGCTTTGCAAGCGCATTTTTCCAAACATCTAGAATTATATTATCTAATAGACATGAGTAGATGATATTAGAAATTTGTTGAAGAACATGTTGAAATATAATTCCTAACATTTTGAGGTTTATATCATCAGCACTAGTGGATTGAACGTAACGAATTAAGTATCAATAAAATTTGAGAATTGGTTTCGGTTAAGAATAAAAACACACAGGAATTTCAAAAAGTATTATTTTTATATGAATTAACAGGAATTTCAAAAAGTATTATTTTTATATGAATTAACAGTATTCGCATTTAGCTACAATAAAGGAACTGAAATTATAAATTATTGTCTAGATCATTTACATTTGAAAGAGTTTCAGGTACAGGCAAAGGGTATTCTATGTAGGTAATATTAAATTCTTTGAAATTGTTCCACATATTAATTCCGTAATTTTTTATTTTAAATTCGATGTATGGGTTTTTCGCTCTACTAACAGCATCCGTGACTCGATTTCTTAAAAATTTATAGTAATGCCGGATTTATGTTAGACAAATCTTGATAGAATTTTTGATAGTCAGCGTTTTTATAATTCCTAATAACAAGTTCATGTTCATATCATTTATAATGTTAATACTATGTATATGATATCATGCAGTGATCAGATATTTTATGCATTGATCGTAAACGTATGTAGAAAAAAATTGCTCCGCATTGGTGAAAAGAATGTCAATTAAACTTTCTGACTTATTAATTAGTCTGGTCGGTTCATCTATTAATTGAATTAATTCAAATTGGTTCAAAAAATGAAGAGAATTGTTTTAATGAACTCTGATTAGAATTAAGTAAATTGACATTGATGTCTCCAAAATAAAAAATAAAATTTGATTTAGGATGTAGGATGCTTATTATTGTTTCTAAATTATCGACAAAGCTAGCAACATTCCTAGTTGAGTCGATATATTCCTCCATAGATGATTAGGTATAAATTTAATTTTAGAGTAAACCATTATTGTTTCAGAATTGTGATATTTGTGTTTAAACTATGATGAATATTAACAACATTTTTAAAATGTAAATCTTTAAAGTAGAATGCTGCACCACGTATGTCTATTTCTGAGAATTATATCCCCCACACTCTTTAGGGCAGGTTTCAGTAATTCCAAATATGTCATAATTGTTATTACTAAGCTCAATTTTTAACTCTTGAAAATTTGTGCACAGGAGATCTTACATTAAGGCAACCAATTTTCAACATCAATAAAAAAAAAACAAGTCAAATGATCGCAAGTACGAACGGTAGCCTTCACATAATCTTAGAAATAAATAATAATATTGCCGTGTTGACAACCACAAAAAGTAGTAAATAAATAAGTTTGATCCTATATTCAGGTCTATGACTATAACACCCCCCCCCCCCCCCCAGCCAGTGTTTAAGACGTTGGTTTAGAAAAGGAAAATAAACAATTAGTTTTAAGGTTTACAATGTTTTCGTTTAAGAAATATTGTGTCCACGTTACCAAATGAGAACGTTCACACTACCCAATTACGGTGTACAGTTAAACAAACTTCAAACTTTTGGTTTAGGTTTTACATTATAAGTTTGACCTATATTGCAGAAAAATTGCCATAATTTTTCTAAACTACTCATAGATGGTAAAATCTCTTACGTGTGAACGCTCATGCTGTGTTAATCTAAAACGTAAAACTAATTTTTATTTGACTGAGTATAAACAGCTGATAAATCAGTTAAATCTTTACAGATTTGATTTTATGAACACGAGTGTCATATTTAACAGAAATAATAGCATCGGATATCCTAGTGTTTCTAACTTCAAGCTGGCCAGCGGCTTCATTTAAGAAACAAGCGTTCCTTGGTAAAATTCTTTTAAATTACGAAGCCCGAACCTTTCATCAGTTTTTAAGTATTAAAAAAGCACACCCGATTATTGTATCGTGTGAATTTAGCAATAATGGGTTCGGACTCTTCTTTTAAATTATGCCGATGCGACGATTCCGGTCGATGATTTTAGGGTCCATTAGGGCATGCAGTTTCTCTGAATCACTGCATCTGTATATTCTATTGGTGTTTCTAGGCTATATTGCTCCAGCTGATTGATGTTACTCTTCCAAACCTTGAATAGTTTTATATAGATTTGAAATTTTGACTTACAAAAACTGTCTCTATGAGGGTGCATACGAAGTCGACAATTTTATCGCCACGCCCTTCATGTACAATTATTTATTTCACGGTCTTCTTATGTTCGACACTTTCATTTCGAGAACGCGGCATTTTTAACTTCAATAATAAAAAAAATATGAAAAACTACAATTTAGAATAGCAAATCCTGACGAACGCACGGACGTATTCCTCAATTGAGTCGAGGTTGTGTTGAGTGTGAAGTTACTGTGACATACTTCTTTGAATTTGAGTCAAAATCTCCAAATATGATTTTTGATAATAATATCGTCATTAGATTTTGAATTATCGAGGATTAAGAAATCATTTCACACATCTTGCATGTACAATGTGTTTCAATTTATAAGCTTACCATTGGTATCTGGAAAAACTATAAAAGCTACAACTATGAATAAATTAGACAAAATTTGCCACTAGCTGACCATATATACACGAAAATACACTAAACATTTTTTTATATTTAGAATGACTCCTAAGAATACATTGTCAAAGTTTGTCGGTTTTCTCAGGGAGCAGCTTATATATGCACATGGAATGTTAAAATTACAGAACGAACCTCTTCTTGTAGACCCCAGTTGGAGTAACACAGAGCTATAACAGTACTATTGAATACGGCAAAGTCTAGTACATATAACCCGAGCAGTATACGCGATGGGCTTGTTATAAGATACAACACACCTAGAAGAAATCCGCTCACATTCCCAAATATATTAACTAGAAGCAATGGGGACATCAGCTCGTGATATTTTTGAAATGACAAAATGCTGTCTTGATGGATTTGTGAGATTATGTGCAAATTAGCTTCGGGAGATTTCTTGTTTAATTCTAATAACTTATTTTCATATTTACTGGTTTCAAAAAAATCTTTTTCGTCCTCCAATTCTTCCAGTAATTCATTCATTGCTTTGAACAAATTTGCAAGAGCTCTACTTATAGAAATATACACTATGATGCATATTAATCTCAGTACAATTGTCTGAACTTTGCTTGGAAAAAACAGAAACGCAAATTCAAATGTGTATATCATTCCTACAATTGGAGTTGTTAAGAATAAACCACAATAGACAATAAAATTGACCGCACAATAGTGGAAAAATTGAAAATATGAGATTTTTTTCCCTAAATCCCGTACAACATTTTCATACGACAGTACTTTGTGTAAAATTTCTAGATATGCCCCTTTACTTTTGAAGTATATTATTGTAGAACATAATGCCATAACGTTCAGAATCCATGCGTTTACTGTTAAGCCAAGTCGTTGTGTTTCGTTTGGCATGTTAAATATGACAAAGACCCGATCTGTTGCGTAGAATATAAAGGTGAATTGCACTAAAACAAAAAATACATTTTAGAACGTTACACAAGTTACAAATTCGAATATTAATATAGGACTTTTTAAACGGTAGAACGGTTAGTCGAATCATACGCTATGAATATCGCTAGACTTCAACCTTCGGCCGTATTTATAAGAAACAAAATACTATTGATAGTGAGAGGAACGGGTGAAAAGAATGATTGTAAAATAAATGAAGTAGAGAAATGTTTAAATCTGTTACTGAATATGCTATGAAATGGATTAACTTAAACAATCAAAATGATTAAATAAAAGCCACCCACATTTTAAAGGTCACAGTAATATGGACACTTGGGTGGATCGAAAAAAAGAGCATTTTTCCAAATCATCGATGCCCTCCCCTTTATAACTTTAGATTTTCATAAAATAATACGATTTATGCAGCATTCAGACCATTTTTAAGCATTGTGGTCAAGCGCTGAGGCCTGAAAAATGACCATTTTTGCACTTTTTTACATTTTCAATAATAAAAGTGTAATTGTACTTAAATTAAGTTCTTAATGACATGCGTATTGAGTGACTCTCATTCACTATCAAGCTTACTTGCATATACCATTGCGATTGCTCAAAATGTATTTTGCGTTCTATTTACTATTTTCCCCTGCTGTACTTCAGAGAATAATGTTGTAGCCACGTTTTTATAGTGTCGATATATATATATATATATATATATATATATATATATATATATATATATATATATATATATATATATATATTAATACCTTTTGTAGTCTTTGGGAATTTTGCATATGTCATATCCTCAAGTAACATCTGAAAGTGACCCATAATTATTAAGTCAAGGAACAGCAATAAGAAGTCGGTATCCTATAACCTAACCATGGACTTTTAGAAGTTTTAGGAGATGTAGACATTGAACAATTACAATGGTATATGTAAATAGGATTGGTAATCGACGAGAGTAACTGAAAACGTGTCTACACATGTCATTAAGAACTTGATAAATAAGTACAACGAGTAGCGACCACAAGGTATCAAAATGGTCTGGCAGGTGCAGAAATCTGCTAATTTTATGAAACTAAAGTTCTAGGGGAGGGGGGAAGGCGATCGACGATTTGGAAAAATACCCTTTTTCGATCCACCCTAATGGACACATAATAAGCAAATCATTCTCGTCTAGTAAAATTCTGCATTGAAATCCAGAAATATATATAAAGTATATTGTATGGCTGAATTTCCTTTCCTTGTTGTTCGTGCATTGAAAATATCCAACAACTAGAACGTTGCCCCTATGGCTTCATAACCTAGTTTTTAATATAAGGGTTGAAAAATGGTCTTTTTTTAAATAATTGCGTTTTATACATTTCTTTTTACTTTTAAAGGAAAATGTCAAAAGGACAAAGTTGTAGAGCGAAAAATTTCCGATCGATATAATGTTCTTTAAAAAATGCGGATTTTCGCTGCTAGAGAGATCAAAAATATTGCATAGATTCGTACGTGTTTAAATTCAAAACATGACATAAATATGCATGACACAAGCAGACGTCATCGTAATAATAGTGAAATCGTACTTAATCTGTAAAGAACTCACTATCGAAAATTTTGACCCATTCCAATACCTACCTCCTTACCGGGTGTTATTTTCAAATGTTATCAGCAAATATCTCGCTTTTTTATCAACTTGGCAATTTATTTCACATAATATTATTTATACAACAACATATAATCTAATTGATAGCGGATGTACATTCAAGATGTCATTTCCACTATTTCCAGTTTAGTAGTATTTAATATCAGCTTTGAAATTTCAAATGGAACATACTATATTTTATTAAAAATTTTAAAAGTACGTTAAACTTACTTTATTATAGTTTCGTGCTGATTTTTACTGGACTAATACCAGAACAATATAACACATGTAACATCCAAATAAACATGAAATTATTAAACCACAAATACTCAACACAGCGAAAGGCAAAACAACATACTTCAAATAATAGGAGCAACACTAGCGAACATGAACCACCTGATAATCACCATATAATTAAATTTTATATAACGTACATAAATGAAATGTAATTAATATGTAAATAATTCATTTATCCTGGTCCTAATAAACATAGAAATCGAATCTTCTTTAAATTAAAAGAGGAATAATTTCAAGTGTTGGTGTAAGAAGAATGATTCCGTAACTGATGTTTCAGTAAATTCTGTAAAACTGGAACAAATAAATGAGTTTGTATATTTGTTCAATATTTTGTCAAGGTATTATTAGAAACTAAATATGTATACTTCAAAATATTCACTGAATTGTATAAAAATATTTTTTCACGACACGGTAGGAAAACCCACCGTTCTTCTCCCGAAATACTGAGGAAAATGTGTTGTTCCTCTCTGGAGAGGAAAATATAGAAGTGTTACAAATATGAATGTTATTTACAAAGAAATAATAATAAAAATTATAAATAAATTCATAATTTTATTGAAAATCCTTATATTAGTGATATACATACTTTAAATTATCTTACAATTATATCTTATATTTTTCTTTTTCTTATTAAATCATAATTTGACAACTTATTAGAGATATTTAAGATTGGTTCATTGGAAACACTGTTACACCGCCTTGTCTGATAACCTGACTTTTAACGTGTCAGCCTGTCTGTTGTGTTGTCAAAGTGTATTTCAGGTCCGAGCAAATCGTTTTAAGAAACATGTCGTGAAAAAAATGTTGTGTCTAACACGAGAGGAAAGCTCTTCTTCCACTCTCGTTCGAAATGCTTCACTCGCTGCGCTCATGAGGCAAACTTCGAACTCGAGGGGGAAAAAGTAGCGCTTTAATATTTTATGTTTAGTGTTTTATTGTTGTATTGTTTTATATTTGAATTTTTCGTATAATTTCCAAATTCTTGTTGTAGAAAGTATAGTCTACAACATGTAACGGAATGGCATATCCCACAATCGCAAACCGTAACACTCGCCTTCGGCTCGGAGTACAAACATTTTGCTCGCGTGGAATATGTGCCATTCCATTACTTGTAGAATATACTATTCTGACTATAAATTTTGTTCCATTTATTTTCATGTTTTCTTATTGAAAAATCATTTTATAATGTAACAACAAATAACTGTGTTTCATTAATTGGTGATCCCGACAACTACTCTGCGCCATACATTAATCGGCTTGAAATTCTGATTTGGATTTTGTATTAGTTTGGTTTTTGATATTGATCATTTCCCTTTCATATCTGCCAGTACCTGCCTTTTTTGAAAACTTTGGATTTTTCTGCTCTTCTAGACCTTCGTTCACTTCAAGACTTCGCTTCATTTATTACATTCAATTATATACTTTTGTTATTAACTTTTATTATTTTATTGTTATTTATTTATTAATTATGGAATCTGCTACTGTACATCTGGCTGGTGGTTTAGATTCGAGTTCATTGGTTCAAAACACTGCTTTTTCTATTTTCTATTAACTACCCACCTTTTGGAATCATATATATATATACCGGGTGGAACATCATACCTGTGTACATAGGCGATTAACATGAAAAAGCAGTTTTTCCGTGCGCATTGCTCCCCAAATTATTTTAGGCAAAAATGCTTCAAATACATGTTGTGGAGCATAAAATCAAACAGAATTACTTTTACATGCTTTGTAACGACAGAAATTAAATATGAAAACATTGAAAATTACGTTGAAAATATAAAATAGCCATGGAATTGAAACAAAAATAAATAAATGCTTGACATTTGACAGATGAATGATTAATTTGACGGGTAAAATATCAAATAGATAGAAAAACGACAAGCATTTATTTATTTTTGTTTCAATTCCATGGCTATTTGATATTTTTAACGTAATTTTCCATGTTTTCATATTTAATTTCTGTCGTTACAAAGCAAGTAAAAGTAATTCTGTTTATTGATTTAGATGCAGAATTTTATGCTCTACAACATGTATTTGAAGCATTTTTGCCTAAAATAATTTGGGGAGCAATGCGCACGGAAAAACTGTTTTATGTTAATCGCCTATGTACACATGTATGATGTTCCACCCGGTATATATATATATTTATATATTTATATATATATATATATATATATATATATATATATATATATATATATATATATATATATATATATACCGTGTGTCCCACGTAAAGGTTGGCATAGGCAAATAACATGTAAAATCAGTTTTTTGTAAATAAAAAGTGTCCGGCAAAAATTATGCATCCAAATTTTATATCACAATACTGTAAATATCCCTACATCTTATTTAATACAGATTACTTTATTTTTATACCGCAATTTAATGAAATTAATAATAATAATTCCTAATTTTCGCCTACTCTTTTTATTGCTACTGACGTATAGTGCCTGCAATTTGTTTTAAATATTTTAATCTGTCACTGTCAATTTCTGGCGATGGAAATTATTCAGCGTTCATTCCTGTGGTGTATTCTCATATTTGTCTTGCACTGCGCCCCCATAATACATTCTAATAATATTTACACGGTTCTCGACATTTAATGTATGCTTGATGACAGTGACAGATTAAAATATTTAAAACAAATTGCAAACACTATACGTCAGTAGCAATAAAAAGAGTAGGCGGATAATTGGGAATTATTATTATTAATTTCATTAAATTGCGGTATCAAAATAAAGTAATCTGGATTAAATAAGATGTAGGGATTTTGGCAGTATTGTGATATAAAATTTGGATGTATAATTTTTTGCCGGACACTTTTTATTTACAAAAAACTGATTTTACATGTTATTTGCCTATGCCAACCTTTACGTGGGACACACGGTATATATATATACCTAATACTTCTAATTCTACTTATTCAATTAATTAACGATGTTAGTAAAATCCAGATTCGGATCCGGATACTCTATACTCTTTTCCGGATCCGGATACTCGGATTTCCGAGATCCGGTTCTGAGATCCGTAGAAATTGGGATATCCGTAATCCGGATCCAATTGGCAGCTCTAATTAATTTTGAATTTGAACGACCTTCCGATTCATATAGAAAAATTATTTCTTTAGCTAGTAATAACAACTTTCTTAATAATGAATGATTATTCAAACTATGGCCCAGAAGATTGCCATCTTCTATTAAAATTGCTCTTATACCAATTACTGATAAACCTATATCTAAACTTCTTCTTATTGCAGATGAATCAAATTTATCTTTCTTGAAATATAATTCTAATAATCATAAATTTTCTAAATTTAATCCAAATCAAATATATCTGTTCAAGAATATGAGGATTTCTCATCATTTAAATCTGAATTTAACCAATTTCGTTCTGATTTCAATAATTATTTGACATATTTTAAAGCTAACCAGTCATTTTCCAAAAATGATTGTTTTTCTGAAATACCTGGCAATTCTGATTTTTGTTGCTATCATAAAAAATTTGGAACAAAAGCAATTAAATGTATTCAACTATGCTCTTACAATTCAATGAATGTTAATTCCTCTATAACTCATTTAAACGGTTAAGAATCCATACTGTAGCGGCTAATAGTATATTTCTCGTTCATGCCGTTTACATAATTTTAATAAGATTAATAAATTTACTTTTCTTATTGATTCTGGTGCTGAAATTTCTGTTGTTCCAAATCCATATTTCATATTTTAGAATTCAACATTTTAATTCCAACTTTGTTTAGCAGCAGTAAATGGTTCAAATATCAAAACTTTTGGCACTGAACTTTTAACACTTGACTTAAATTTAAGCACAATATTTTCTTTTAATTTCATTATTGCAAATGTCGGTCGATCGATTCTAGGAGCTGATTTTGTTTCTTATTTTTTACTTTTAATTGATCTTAAAAATTTAAGATAAGGGGAACAAAAAGCTCAACCAGTTGCCAATATTAATTTTAACAAAAATAAAAATCAAATTCAGTACTCTCATACTGATATTAAAAATATATTAAAATTAATTAAAAATTTTCCATCTGCCACTTCTCACATTAACTTTAATGAATCAGTTTTACATAAAGTGAAACATCATATTGTCACAAATGGCAAATGGCTCGTTACCTTTTGCCAAACCTAGAAGTTTAAATCCAACAAAACTTTCTATTGCAAAACAAGAATTTGATGAAATGATTAAATTAAGTATTTGCAGAGTATCAGCTTCATCAGTTTCTTCACCTCTTCGCATGGTTCCTAGAAATGAAATTTCCTGTAGGCCATGTGGAGACTATAGAGCTTTAAATTTTGTAACATTTCCTGATAGATATCCTCTTCCACATATACATTCTTTTCATAATAATTAATTTAATTGTACAATTTTATCAAAAATTTATTTAATTAGGGCTTATCATCAAATACGAATTGCTGAGGAAGATGTGTACTTAACTGATATAACAACACGTTTTGGCCTTTACGAATATACTAGAATGCCGTTTGGCCTTAAAAATACAGCTCCAAATTTTCAAAGATTTATGACTGAAATATTACACGGCCTTGATTTTATTTTTATTTATTTAGAAGACATTTGGTAGCTAGTAAAAATTCAAATGAACATTCAAATCATCTTGAAATTATTAAAAAATGTGTATTTCATGTTCCGCCACTTACTTTTTTAGGAGATGACATTTCAAAAACAGGGATTAAATCATATTTAAAAATAAATTCAATCTATCAATGATTTTCTACTTGATACTACATGTAAGTGTTTACAAAGGTTTTTGGGAATGATTAACTATTATCATATATTCATTCTAAACTTTGCTTCTTCTCTTTCACCACTTTATGAAAATAATATTGAAGAAAAAGTCAAATGAAAATTTAATATGGAATGAATCCACTGATAATGCATTCAATTCTGTCAAAAACAAATTAATTTCTTCTTCTTATCTAGTTTTCTCAAATGAATCAGGACTAATTTCTATTACTGTTGACGCGGCTGCCACAGCTGCAGGTGCAGTTTTGCAACAATTTTCTGGGGATATTTGGGAACCTTTAGCCTTCTTTTCAAAAAAACTTTGAAATAATGAAACTAAATATTCTGTTTTTACCTGAAAATTGTTAGCAATCAAACATTTTAGATCATAAACCATCGTCAACTTCACTTTTTGTTAAGGCAGAACGCACTCATCGTCAATATAGGCATTTAAATTTTATTGCTCAATTTAATTCGGATATACGTTTCATTAAAGGTAAAGAAAACTTAGTAGCTGATACTCTATCACGTATTGAATGTATTTCTGCACAAGAAATCACACCACTAGCTATTCAAAATGCACAGTTAGCTGATGATGAATTACCATTTTTAATCTCAAAACTTCAACATTCAAAGTTTAAACTCCAAAAAAATATTAACCTGTTCGATTTCGTCAAATTATCTTCAATAAATTTCATAATCTATCTCATGCAGCTTTTAGAGCTTGTAATAAATTAATTTCAGAAAAATATTATTGGCCTCACATGTCAAAAAACATTAATTTTATTTTGCATTAATTGTCAAAAAGCCAAAATTACCAGGCATATAAAAGCACCTTTAGAAACTTTTAAAAATCCTTCCGGTCGTTTTATGCATATATACTTTTAGATATTATGCCTGTTATTAATAATTATCGTTACATTTTTACGATTGTTGACCGTTTTTCATGTTGGCCAGAGGCTTTTCCTATTAAAGAACCTTCAGCAAAATATATTAGTTTGTTTGTTTGTTTTTTTGCACAGTAAGTACCAAGATTTGGAATACCTCATATTATTACAACAGATCAAGGAACCCCTTTTGAATCAAAATTATTTATCATCCGCAAAGCAGCGGAACAGTTGAAATTCTTAATAAACAAATTAAAACTGCTATATTATCTAAATTGAAAACCAACAATTGTCTAGAACATTTACCTATGATTTTATTAGGTTTTCGAACTATTTTGAAAGAACCAATCTGCTGAAATCCATTACGGTGAAAATTTAAGAATTCCTCGTCAAATTTTTCTTCATACCACTTCTCCATTATATATATATATATATATATATATATATATATATATATATATATATATATATATATATATATATATATTGTGACGTTTTATAAGTCAGATTCTTTTATATTTCTATTTCATACAAATTATTTGAGTACCACTCTGTGTTCTTAGAAATAATTTAATTAACAATTGCGGTTCGCGTTGATCAGCCATTAACTGGTCTCGTGGATTTTTGTCAGTAACCGTTGACGAAGAAAGTCGTTTAATTTTGTGCTCGCGAGTCTTTTTGGCAGTACTACACCACCGCGTTTAGTTTGAGTCTGTGTGATCTAAATTTTGAGTTTTGTGATCCAGTCACCTTTAGTCAGATTTTCGTCTTCGTTTGTGGAGGATCTAAGTTAAGTGCGCACGTGGTTGTAGACGTTCCGTATGTTTAATTGAATTAATTTATAGTACGTATTCGAATCCGAGATTACCCTACAGTTATTTGGGGAGCTAGTTTTACTGCATCATATATTTCCGCGAGCCTCAAGCGAAAGTGAAAAGTTAAACAGACTTTATTTCAACGGGTTTCATCGTGCCTTTGGCCTCTTTGTCATCGATGACCGTTCGCTGCGGGCTGTGAGGGAGTACTTCGAGTCACCAACCTGCCTAGGTGGACAACATCGCCGTGGTTCCCAACACCAAAAGTATTCAGAAGAGTACCAATACACGTGTTTCATCGCGGGAACGTCACTTCCCGTCACAGTGTTTGTGCTTCTCCGTATTGTTTTGAGCTCCTTTTGCCCTTAAAGGCGAACTTATTAATTAGTTTATTACGTTTAACGTTGGAGCAAATTTTATTGTAATTTCTCTTATGTATAAACCAGTATCGAACCGCTCCTACGCCACTGTCAACGAGGCAAGGCCATCTTGTTTAAACTTTAGAGCCAATTCTGTGTTTATTGTAAAATGTATCTAGCTTAAATTATCATTTCACCCTCATTTCATTCATTCTTCCATTTGGGTTAAGATTTGTTCTAAATTTTTGTTTACTTATAATATTTTGTTGTCATTACCAATTTAAGTTTGGCAATAAAATTTGGGTGTTTTCTAAATTTATGTTTATGTTATCATTTAAGAATCACGCTATCTCATACGCTACCTTATCCGTGTACCCCTCTTTTTTCAGCATTTTAGTTTTGGTATTTTGTTCACGGCTGGGGGTACAGGGTTTTCAAAATACCTAGCGCCCTACTAAATTTTCATTCACAATAAACTTAGACATTTTGTTACCCATCCCTTCTCTGCAAGTTGCTAGCCGGTGCAGTTCGTTGGGGGTCCAATTTTGCGGTAGGTACCAGTTTATTTACTTTTGCCAAATGTTTATAATCAAATTCAAAATTATGAATTAAGTAAGTGGCAATATATATGTGGGATTTGGTGATAAGAATTAACACTAGCTGCTTTATTTTATCAAATATATGTTTTTATTCGTACAATGACATTACATTAACACAAATCAATAAATCACGTCTTCGATTGTTCTTTTCGTCTCTTGTCACGGCCGACCTGAATCGTCTCTCCCACAACTCGGCCGTCCTGAAATTTCATCCGCCTCGGATGAAGACGAATTGGATTCATCTTCTCTCGCCAGGGTCTCGTGTTGTCAGCACTGGACGAAGAAAGGGTCGATCTCCCGCCTCCTACAATGAACTGGGTGCGATGAATGGCCACTAGCAATCCTACTTCAAAAGGCTGTGTTTTTTTCTCTCTTTTTTTATTGAACGCTTTTTTGTTTTCTTCTTGGATCTCTGGAATTTCCGGTGGATTTGTATCTTTGTCAGGAAGTACATTAATCGAAAGAATTAAGTTTTCGTCTTCTGTTTTCAAATGTTTAATTTTAATAGCGCCAGCTATCAATTTCACCTCAGCGTTTTGTAATAGTTCTTTCCCTATTAAACAGTCAACTGGAATCGTAGAATCGGATACTATGTAAAAGGTTGTAAAGAATTTACTTTCGCCGACATAAACATCACAGCTGAATTTTCCTAGGGTCTTCACATCATTATCACCTAGTCCCATCAAGGTTATATTATCCTTCTTCAAATTAATATCGTCCAAAGCAAAATATTTCGTCGCAGATATTAAATTTACATCACTTCCTGTGTCGACAATATCATTAACAATTGTGTCCCCAATTTTTACTTTCGTAAACCTATTCTGTTTATTCTTATTTAAGGCTAAGTACACCTGTTTCTTTTCTTCATTTCTATTATCTTGTGCTTCATTTGTTATATCCTTTGTTCCTTTATTACAGTTTGGTGCAATGTGACCAAAATCATTGCACTTGAAATATCGTGTTCCTTTGTCTTTGTTTCCACATTCTCTTGATTAATGTCCCAATAATCCACAATTGAAACATCTATCACGACGCTCTTGACCTTGGTCTTTTGTGACCTCTTGATTTTGTCCATTTCTAACATCTTGACTTCTTCTATGTTCTGGCTTGAAACTTCTGTCAATCTTCAACGTTGTATAAGCTTTTAGTTTCTCGTATTCGCGAAATTTACATTTCAGTTCATGTAGATCTTTTGCTCCATATAGTATTATTTTATTTTTTTCCTTATCTTGAATACCGGCAACAATGTAATCAATTAATGATTCTTCGTCAACTGTATTTTGTAGACCAATTTCTTTCATTTTCAAAATGTACTCTAAATAGCTTTCATCTTTTTTGTAGTACGTAACATTTTGTGAACTTCTGCGCTACTTACTTTCGAACCAAATTCATCTTTAAGTGCAGTTTTTAATTGATCCCAATTTGATACATCTATATGTGTTCTTAAAAATAATTTAGCAGTACCGTTCAATAATTTCTTGGTATAAATAATTTTTTGTGTTTCATTCTAATTCGATATAGTAGCTGCATCTTCAAAGTTATGAATCCATTTACTTAAAGGATAGGTATCATCTCCTGTGAAATGCGATAATGAATCTTCCATGTCTTTGAATGTAAAATTAGATGATAGTCCTTCTTTTTGTAACAATTCATTTTCTCGTTTAAGTAATTCGATTTCTTTATGTAGTAGTAACTTCTCCTTTTCATTTAATTCTTCTCGTCTTGCATTTACGTCTTCTGAGTTTTGTTTTCTCCCCATTTTTCTTTAATGGTGACAGAATAATAATACGTCAGCTTAATTTTTTACTTCTGTTGCGTCTTTACTTCTTTATCTTCAAAATCTCCTTATCTCGTCTCAGAATCTTCGTCTTCGATCGTCGTTGCGTCTTTAATTCTTATCTTCAAAACTGTCTTATATCGTCTTACAATTTTCTTCTTCGATCGTCTCACATTCACATCCACATCCCGGTTGAGCCCCTAATTTTGTGGGATTTGGTGATAAGAATTAACACTAGCTGCTTTATTTTATCAAATATAATATGTTTTTATTCGTACAATGACATTACATAAACACAAATCAATAAATCACGTCTTCGATTGTTCTTTTCGTCTCTTGTCACGGCCGACCTGAATCGTCTCTCCCACATATATATATATATATATATATATATATATATATATATATATATATATATATATATATATGTGTGTGTGTGTGTGTGTGTGTGTGTGTGTGTGTGTGTGTGTGCGTGCGTGTGCGTGTGTGTGTTTGTGTTTGTATCGTCTCCCTGTCCGTCCGTATATCTCTAACCCTCTACGCTGCTTCAATTGCCAACAATTTGGCAACAACTTTCACATAGCATAACCGAATGCGGTGATGTCAACTGTATCAATTGCCAAGGTAACCATCCTGCCAGCTCTAGAAACTGTCCAAAATTTAAATTGGAGTACGCTGTTTTAGAGTATAAAACCACACATAAGTGTAGCTTTTCCGAAGCAAGGCAGCATGTACAGCGTAACACATCTATCACTACTTCTATGCTAAAGTCACAGCAAAACCCACTTCTCCTCCACCGTTAAACGTTGCCGACACACATCTCTCCTTATGCCAGAGATCGCAAACATTATCAAAAATGTATTTTCTGAATTCGTTCAATTATTTGCCTCCCAAAGTTAATTTAAAATTCCAACCGCTTTGTTTCTTGCACCTACATACAGTTCAACTGGTGTTAAATTTGTCAATTCTCCTGTTGTATCAACAGCTAACATTCCACAAGTCAATCTTCCTTCGTCGAACACTCCCATTGTTCTTCATGCAGAAGATACTTATAATTCGAGCAATGACAGTACTGCCACTGTCGATGGGAATTCTTCTGCCCGTAATAAAAAAAAAAGAAGATGTTGGTCTAATGGCAAGCCTCGTTTTTAGAGCCTGTAGTCTATCTTTGAGCTCTTCAGCTATTTATATAGCACCAGTTGTCCTCTTTTTTTTCTCATTTCAAATATTATACTCCTTCAATGGAACTGCAATGGTATTGTCACTCATCTTCCAGAGTTTAACCTGCTATAAGCTGATCAGAGCGCCCCAGCTGTGTTTACATTCAAGAAACTCATCTCAAAGCTCAAGATTCGTTTTCTCTAAACGGCTTTAACATTATTCGTCATGGTGTTAATTCCGACGGACGAGCACATTGCGGTGTAGCGGTTCTTTTAACTTCTCCTACTCCATATACAGTATGTAATTTCAAACGCAACTTCAAGCAGTTGCAGTTCAATTATATTCGCCTAGAAAGTTGACAGTCTATAATATCTACTTGCCAAATTTTAAATCGAATATGAATGATCTTGAGAATATTATAAATCAGCCTGAGCCATCGTTCCTTCTTGTTGGTGACTTTAATGCACACAGTTTTTTATGGGGATCCAAGCAGTCTGACGGTAGAGGACGTATTATTGAGAACCTTCTTGACAACATTGATGCAGTTCTCCTGAATACAGGGGACGCCACATATTTGAATTTACGTTCAAATTCCTTTTCGGTCATTGATTTATCAATTTGTTCTCCTTCTTTAGCTCCGCACTTCTCCTGGAAAGTGCTTGACGATGCACATTTCATTGATCTTTTATCCATTTTGATCTCCTGTTCCCTTTTTTCTTCAGAGCCTTCTTTTCTACAAAGATGGCGATTTGATTCTGCTAATTGGGATAGTTTTTCCGCAGAAATAATTGTCCTAGTTATGTCAGACAATATTAATGTATCTCTTGGCAATATTATTTGCAGTATCTTATGATCCGCAAATATTAATATCCCCTTAACATCTACTGGTTTCATTAGAAGAAAGGTCCCATGATGAAACACGAATGTAGCTAGTGCTATCCGTGAAAAGAAACGTGCATAAAAATGTTTTCGACGTTCACCTACTCTTGATAACCAAATCATTTTTAAGAAGGCCTGAGCTCATGCTAGACGTGTTATTCTACAAGCTAAGTCCGCCTCCTGGCGGAATTATGTCTCTTCTGTCACACCTGAGCGTCCGTCGAATGAGCTGTGGAATAAAATTAAATACATGCACGGTTATCAAGTCTCAAACTGCCAACCTTCTTCACATCCATAACATGTAAAGCACCAATCATGATGACATCTCCGAATGCCTAGCTACACATTTTGATTCTGTCAGTAGTACTGAAAACTACTCTTTAAGGTTTCTTAATATTAAAGAAACGAGTGAAGCCCCACTTTACACCTCTACTGATGGCGATGAAGTATATAACCTTCCTTTTTCAATTTTTTAATTTGATATTGTACTTGGCAAAACAAAAAATACATCTGTCGGTCCAGACAATATTTCTTATTACATGTTAAAACATCTACCTTCTGAGATGAAATCTCATATTTTAATTTTTTTAACCTTATCTGACGTAGTGGTACGTACTCGGATTCCTAGCAAGAAGCCACCATCGTTCCTAAACAGGGCCAGGATGCCACCCTTCCAGTTCCAGGCCCATATCACTACCATGTCATCTGGGTAAAATATACGAACGCATGGTTTACTACAGGCTTTTTGGTATTTGGAGCAAAATCGCCTTTTAGATCCTCGGCAGTGTGGCTCTAGAAAATGTCATTCTGTCACAGATCTCCATGTTCAGTTAACGAATGACATTCATTGTCGTAATCTCTTAGTTGCTGTTTTCTTTGACCTGGACAAGGTATTTGATATGACTTGGCGATATGGCATTCTGAAGCAGCTACATGAGTGGGGACTTCGTGGCAATCTACCACTATTTATATAGAACTTGCTGCAGACTGCCGTCGTGTTCTGAATGCTTTAAAATACCTTGGAAGCACTAAAGTGGGGTACTGATCGAGATTGTTTATGAAGACTTCACAATTCTCTTATAATGTCAAAACTTAACTTTGGAGCTATTGTACTCAATCTTGCTAAATAGCTACATCTCAACCGCAGGGATGCTGTCCATAATACCGGTATCCGTTTGTCAACTGGCGCCTTCGTACTTCTCCAGTTCACAGTTTATACTGTGAATCAGGGTTGACTTCATTATCAATCCGAAGAACACGACAATGCATGAGATATACTTCTCGAATTATGTCCAAACCTTAGCATTTTATGGACGTAATGAGCGATGATCGACTGTGATGATAAATCAATTAAAATGTTATTCTTCTTCATATATTTATTAAAAAAACTAAAAATCCGACGTTTCGGTCATATCTATGACCTTCCTCAGGGAACTACAAAATATATCAGTTACCAACTAGAGCAGAAAGTATCATATGTGTGCTTAAATATTTTTGACGAAATTGTACAATTTTAAATTTCATGTTACATGTAAATGTCAAATGCTAAATGTAAGCACACATATGATACTTTCTGCTCAAGTTGCTAATTGATATATTTTGTGGTTCTCTGAGGAAGGTCATAGTTATGACTGATTTTTAGTTTTTTTAATAAATATATGACTGCATTCCGAAGAATAATATTTTAATTGACTTAGCCTTTTATATTAAATTCTCTTTTTCAAGACTAACGTGCTCATAATATATTCTTCAACAGTTCCACCTACCTCTGGCCTTTATCTGTCAGAAAGTTTGATAAGCTGCCACTAGGCAAGGAATATATTTTACCTCAGCTTATTTCGGATACACCACTCTGATGTCTTTCCTAAATAAATACTGAGTTAACTTTAACAAAATATAAGAAAGTTATTACTCCCTTCATGTCCAGGAAATTTGTCTTCTTAAAGAAAGGTACACAGACTCTGTTTTTATATACAGACGGGTCTAAAAATAGCACCGGAACCGGATGTTGTTTCATCTTTCGAGATGAAGAATATATTATCGGCTTCTTCCTCCGTTTTTGGTACTGAGTTTTATATCATTTACTCCGATTTGCAACGTTGTTTACGTCATCGAACGTGAACAACGTATCGTTTTATGTACGGATTCACTCAGTGCCATAACGAGTCTATGTAACCGGTTTTCGACTGACCCTCTTATTCAGATGCTTTTCAATAGTGTTTGCCTACTTTTGTCCATCCAAATCCGTGTCACTTTTCTCTGGATTCCTAGACATATCGGACTAGCTGTCAATTACAGAGCTGATCATGCTGCGCATGAAGCTGCCCTGCTTGATTACGTTAAAACACACGATCTCAAGCCAGACGACATGCTTCAACGCATATCTTTATTTTGTTCTTGACAGGACGAGTGAAATCGCTCCACCGACAAACTCAGATCCATTAAACCTACAGTCCAAAAGTAGAAGCTACCCATTTCTGTTTCGCGGAAGGAGCAAGAGCAATTACGCGCTTCAAAATAGGCCATATTAAGGCCACCCATCTTTATCTTGTTTGGGACCCCGTACCTATGTGCGATGTATGTGATACCCGCATTTCTGTTTTTCATCTTCTTCTACATTATGCTAAATATCACAACGCCAGACACCTCCTCAGGTTTGCAGATACTCTTCCGACAGTTCTCTCCAATGAAACTGATAGTGTCGAGAAACTTTTAAAGTTTATTCATTCCACCGGTTTGATAAATTACATTTTATAGTTCATTTCATTCTGTTTTTGCCACCATTATGTATTTATTTAATTTTGGTTAGCTATAATTTATTTTTTACAGCGGCAATGACCGTAGCAGTCGTTCCGCTTAATTTCAGAAGAAAAAAAAATTACCAAATGTTATACTATGAGTTTCTCACGAAAGATAAGCTCTTTTTATTATAATTATATTATGAACTTAATTCCTATGAAGAGCAGATTAGGTTTTAAGTGTAATGTATATAATACCATTGACGATGCATGCAAAATTTTGGGCTTTCTTTTAAAAATAACTTTTAATTTCCATTATGTAAACTGTTTGAGAATTTTTTTAATTTCAGCAGCAAACTAGAGTGTATTGGTGTCATATATACTCAAAGCCTCTCAAATACCATTTATTTATTTCATTTTACATTACATTCACATTCAAATATTTAAAAAGGCAATCACAAATAGCCAAGTTTCGGGTGAGTATCGAACCCACGACCTCAGTGGTGGCGTACAAAGTCGCTTGAGCATTACTAAACGCTGCCTACACAAGCTCAGCCATTGAGACGGCTTAGCAAACTAGAATGCAAATGTTTAATATGAAACCCTTTTTACATTTCTAATGTGAATTATATACAATTTAATGTATTACACTACTGTCAGAATTATGACTCAATTGTTACAAACAGGCCGAATACGTCATCAAACTTTGTTCGTACATAGTGTCATTAACAATATAATTGATATTTCAATTTTATCCAAATTTAACTTTCATATGCGCATATTACAAAAAATTTTAAGCATTTGTTTTCCCGTATTCGCACACAAATCAACATTACCACTCGCCGACGATCTCGGTGTGCATAAATTTTGATGCATCATGTAATGATCCGGATTTAGCTGTTAAATTAACAATGTTTAAATACAAACTTAATAATTGCGTATGTAACCAATAATAATAATAGATATATTTTTGTATACTATGGTAACATTGTATGAATAGTTTAAAATCTGTAAGCGTTTTGTAATATTTCGCTTTTTTATTTTTGTAATGTAATATTATTCTATTAATAGAACTAATACTCGTATTATAAGGACTATTTTTGGCTGGGTGATAGGTATAAGTGAAACTCTTGGAAATCAGCCAATGGTTTATTAAAATATTACCTCTATCGGTTTCGACGCCCCATGCGTCTTCTTCAGGATGTGATATTAACAGAAACTAATGCAATGGACCAACAAAAATAGATGATTCTCTTCGTCAAAAATTAAAATATTATTTATTGTTTTAATATCACTAGTTTGAGGAGGGGTATAGGAAGAACAGAAATGAATTTTTACATTATTTTTAAACACTGTAACCCAGATATCCTTTGCTGACGAACACAACTGCACTAGCTGTTTAAACACAGTAATTAAAACACCTCCACCTTCAGTTTTACTTTCAAATATTCTATCGCGCTGATAAACAATATATTTGCTTGAATCACATAGTTCAGAGTTATTTAACCAAGTTTACGTTAAAAGGATAATATCATAATTAGTTGCAGATATTACATTGTACAAATTTAATAATTTAGTTTTTACTCCACGAAAATTTTGATAAAAAATATTTAACATTATGTTTAATTAATTGAAGAGTTTATTTTAATTTTTTAATATCAGTTTCGGAATTTATAATGATTATTGGAGAAATTTCATCAATCAAAATATTTTTGAATTCTTAACCCAGACAAATTTATAATTGTTTTGTTTACTTGCATCTTTAGAAAGTTTTAGTAAGATTTTATGTGCAGGACACAAATGATCTTTAACATATATGTTATTATTTTCCGGGAAGTTAATATTTTTAGTATTTATGTTTTTAAATTTGCACGCAGAGGAAACGAAATTGCTTTTTTGTTTAATTCTCGAAACAAAGCGTCCAATATTATTCTTTGGTTGTTGATTGGCCGCAGCATTTTGTTTAAAGCGAGAAACTCGGTGGTAAGCATCTAGACCACTTTTCGTTTATTTGTACCCAATTACGTTCCCAATTGATTCTATAATTTTACTAATGTTTTCGTTAGGGTTTTCCGGGATTACAACTATTTCAATATTATTTATTCGCGACCTTTGTTCCAATTCTCCAATTTGATTTTTCAGTAATTTACATTCTTCTTGCAGCGGTTCAATTAATTTGATTTTTGTGTATGCGATTTTAAGGTAACTTCAAAATAATCAATTTTTTTACAACAGAAATCTACTGACCTTTGCAGTTCTTCAGTGGTTTTATGCAGCATGTCTAACTTGTTCATTACATCAAGTAGTGTTATCTCCTTTTTTGGGCTGGATAAGTTGCTTGATTCCTTAAATGAGTAGTAACCTTCTCCAAAAGAATAATCCTCGCAAACCCATTTTAAATTTTTGATGTGTTTATTATTTGCTGCTCAGCGTCGGAGATTTTTAAACACGTAAAATGGAAAACATTTTTTCAGTCACTGGTACGCCAGGTTTATTTCTTGCTAGTTTACCATCACAGATTTCCATATTCCGTTCATCTTTGCACAGATTTTGTTAAAAACACATGTAAAATGATATATTTTAAATTTTTTTGCACAGATAATAACAACGATATTCACAATTTGTAAAACCGATTTGTTACTATTTACGCACAATATACACTAACTTTAATTAATTAACAGTATTAACTCCTATGGTATAGCGTAAAAAATCAAGAAGCACAAACACATGCGTATACAGGTTGTCCCAAATTGATTAGGTCACCATTGGGATCTCGGAAACTATAGGAGCTACGAGGTCGATTAAATGGGCAATGTGCAGTTTTTAGGGCTTATTTAGATTCCGTTGAGAAACATTTAAAATTCCAAACAGTTTAAAAGTTATTAAAAAAAAAAAACTGAAAATCGCTATTTAAAAAAAGTCAAATTACTCCGTAATTATAAAAGATATAAAAAAATGTTTCATATAAAAGTTACATTATTTAATGAGGGAAATTTCAAAATAATGCCAGAATAAAATTCAAGATGGCGGTTTCTAAGATATTAATATTCCTTATTTTAAATGGGCGCCACATTGGATTTTTACATGGTTGTTAATGCATCATATTATTTATATTTTTCACATTTTTTGAATCGAAATATCTTTGAAAATATCTTAGTATCGTCGTTACTATAAACAAAAAAACAGACAATGTTTGTCAATAATATTGTACAACAACATATAGTTTGCAAATAAACAGTTTGAATCACATGAATCATTTACTTTGAGTCACATAAAGAACATAATTATTGGTCCTTCGAGCCGGATAGATAAAAGTTACTAGTTAGAAGCACTATCTCTCACAAGAGTTTTCGTTGAATTAGAAGCAACAGAAGAATATCATATAGTTATCAGTCACATAAGCAGCACTATTTTTCACAAGAATTTTCGTTGAGAGAAGCAATAGAAGAAAATCACATAGTTGACATCGCAATTCCATTTCACAAAGGAAGGAAACAGTCGTTGGTTTGCCCTTTTAATTACATACTTCACATTACAGTATCACATAAAGGTATTTATAACTGCACTATTATTAGTCATGACACGAAAGTCAAATAAAGCGTCTTTGTATGTACAACGTGAATCAATTCAGTCACAATTAAGAACATTCTCATCGATAGTTAATCAATATTTAAAGCTTACTAAATTAACAGATGAACAATTTGCAGAATTCTCCTTGAGATATGATAAAGCAAAAGAATTACATAACAAATTTGATGTAATTCAAGAAAACATAGAAGCTATTGCTGATAGTCTAGCAGATGAATTAGAAATTCGAAATAAAATTAATAATGACTTTTGCACTATTCTTGATAGTGCAAAGGTGTTATTAAATAATCATGCGAATATTGAAAACAAAGATAATTTACTATGAAATAAAGACGTAAATGAATTTGCACAATAAAAATCTGTCAAATTGCCTATAATAAATTTACCTAAATTTTACGGAAATTACAACGAATGGCTAGAATTTGGAGATACTTTTATATCTGTCGTCCACAAAAACAACACAATTGACAACATCTTAAAATTCCAATATCTAAAATCATCTGTTTTAGGAGAAGCTGCAAAAGTTATTAACTTCTTAGAAACGTCGCAGAGCAGTTATGAAGTAGCATGGAAACTACTGTGTGACAGATACGACAGAAAACGATTACTCGTTAACAATCACATGAAAGCTTTATTTAACATCCGCAATTTAGAAAAAGAATCCTCAAAAGGCATCAGAGACATAATTAATGAAGCATTACAGCAGTTACGAGCTCTAGAAATATTAGAACAGCCCGTTGATCAATGTGATTCAATGATCATATATTTAATGACAATTAAATTAGATTCAACCACTGTTCGTGAGTGGGAGACGCAGGTAAAAGATAATGAAATCCCAGGTAGAGATAAGTTATTCTCATTTTTAACTGAAAAAGCAGACACATTAGAAAACATAGATAATAACTCCAATAAAACACAAAAACAATCAAATAGTGAAAGTTTTAACGCGAAACATAAATTTATTGATTGTAAAAATCATAACAATAATAATTTATTGTTATGATTTTTACAATTTTGTCAACAGGTTTTAAACAGTGTTCATTTTGTAATGGTGAACATAATATTTCTGAATGTAAAAAATTTTTTACACTATCAGTAGAAAAACGAAAGAACATGCTAAAACGAAACAACTTTGCTTGAATTGTTTACGTAGTGGACATTATATTCGCGAATGCAAATCGAGTTTTTGCAAAAAATTGCAAACACAATACATTGTTACATTTAAACAATTCTCAGTTTAATAATTCACACTCAGTCCAATTAGCACAAACATCTGAAGTCATTGATAATAATGAAAATTTAAACGAACCAAAGGTTCTCGCATGCACGCAGCAAAATCAAAATTCATCCACTCACACACTTTTGGCAACCGTATTAGTGGATATTATCGGTTCAGATAAACAAATTCACACAGCACGCGCGATTCTTGATTCCGGAGCCCAATCCAATCTTACAACAACGGAATTATGTAAAAAACTGAATTTATCAATTAACTCGGTTAAAATAGAATTATCTGGTGTTGGCCAAGTGACATCCAAAATAAATTCAAAATGTTCACTGACTATCAAATCGCGAATTAACAGTTTCGAACGTAGTATTTCCTGTTTTGTTATTAATTCAATTTGCGATGAAATGCCACATAAGAGCTTTGACACAAGTAAGTTCCAAATACCGAAACACATTAAACTAGCTGATCCACAATTTCAAGTACCAAACAAAATAGATCTGTTACTAGGTGCAAATATATTTTGGGAAATATTAGAAACAGAACAAATAAGATTAGGAAATTCGTTACCTATTATTCAGCGAAGAAAACTAGGTTGGGTTGTAACCGGTCCAATACCACAGATTTATAATAAAATCTATTGCAATTTTTCTAAAACTAATGACGACACAGATAATGTAATTGATATACAGCAACAATTGATTAAATTTTGGATAATAGAAGAGTGTTTACCAGAGATAGTACGTTCACAAGAAGAATTAGATTGCGAAAATCATTTTGTAAAACATACTACTCGTGATAATTCAGGTATATTTGTTGTAAACATTCCATTTAAAGAACCGCTAAATAAATTAGGTGACTCGAGAGACAAAGCGTTAAGTCAGTTCCTTTCTTTAGAGAAAAAGTTGAATAAAAATAAAACATTTAAACAATTGTACGATGATTTCATATTAGAATACTTAGAATTGAGTCATATGTCAGAAACTATTCCAAATAATAACTCAATTTCATATTACATGCCCCATCACGGTGTATTGACAGAAGAAAATATTACTACAATACTTAGAGTTGTATTTAACGCTTCCGCGACAACTAGTTCAGGTGTATCCTTAAATGATTTACAAATGGTAGGTCCAATGATTCAAAGCGATCTCATGTCAATATTATTACGGTTTAGGGAATACAGATTCGTCGTTTGTGCGGATATAGCAAAAATGTATCGACAGGTTACGGTACATCCTGATCAACATCATTTACAAAAAATTCTTTGGCGATTTAAACCCGATGAGGACATAAAAGAATATTGTTTAAATACGGTTACTTACGGGACAGCATCGGCACCGTTTTTAGCCATACGTAGTTTGTATCAAGTAGCATTAGATTATAAAGATCAAAATCGTTACAACAATGCTTCCAACGCAATTAAAAATGATTTTTATGTAGATGATTTATTAACGGGTGGTGATGACGAAATTGAATTAGCAAATAGATGTCTTCAAATTTAAACATTCTTAAATCCGGGTGTTTTGATCTAAGAAAATGGAAGAGCAATGAACCAAATATATTAAATAGATTAGCTTTTGATCAAGATGAACCATTTATTAAGTTAGGGCAAAATGAAAAATCAAAAACACTTGGCATTTTCTGGTCTTGCAATGATGATAATTTAACTTACAGAATTAATATAAATAAAGAAATTAATCAATTTACAAAACGATCAATGCTGTCAGCAATTTCACAAATTTTTGACCCATTAGGTTTATTAGGTGTTTGCACGATCACAGCAAAAATAATGTTAAAAAGTTTGTGGTTACATAATATAACATGGGATGAGCCAATTCCTGAATTGATTAAATTAAAATTGATTAAACTCATAACTGAATTAGATAAATTGAGTCAGCTTAGTATTCCACGACATGTATCTTTACAGAACTGTGATAAAAATGATATTCATATTTTTTGTGATGCTTCCAGAGAAGCTTACGACGCGTGTGCATATATCAGATCAGTTAGATACAATGATAATAAAATAGTTTGTAATTTGTTTTGTGCAAAGTCAAAAGTTGCACCATTAAAACCAATGAGCACACCTAGGTTAGAACTTTGTGCTGTTTTATTAGGCTCGCGTCTTTTAAATAAAATATTAAAATCCAGTAATATCAGTTATGATAAATGTACATTGTGGAGTGATTCTACCATAGTTTTAGCGTGGGTTAAAACAGCTCCAAACACATTAAAAACTTTTGTACGCAATAGAGTAGTCGAGATTCAAGATTTAACAAAATCTTGCACTTGGAGTTATGTGCCCACAAAAGACAATCCCGCAGATATTCTTTCTCGAGGAATGTCACCATCATTAGTAAAAGAATGTTCACTCTGGTGGCATGGCCCCAAGTGGCTGCTAAAAGACGAAACTCATTGGCCAATGAAAGATATAAATTCACAAACATCAGAAATTTTAGAATTAAAAAATAATCATCAGACTTTAACATGCACTGAAATGAATCAAAACATTTTCGAACGATTTTCAGAATTTAGTCACATGCAAAGAGTATTCGCATATTGTTTTCGATTTAAATTTAATTGTTTGGTTAAAAGTACACATAAACAACGAAAGGTTGGAGCTTTGACTGTTGATGAACTCACACGTACACTAGTACGGTTAATTTACGTCATACAAATAAATACTTTTCCTACAAAATACGATAATTTGTTAACAGACAAAGAACTTTCGCGTAACAAAAAATTATTAACTTTAAACCCATTTTTGGATACAAATAATCTGATTCGCGTAGGAGGGAGATTAAAAGCATCACAATTTGCGTACGATAAAAAGTATCCAATCATTTTACCAGGCAATCATCATTTTACCAAACTTTTATTTAAACACGAACATATTCGTTTATTACACGCAGGCGCACAACAATTATTATATTCAATTCGTGAAACATATTGGATACTTTCCGGTAGAAATATAGCTAAACAAACAGTCAGAAATTGTGTCAAATGTTTTAAACTACAACAACGGTTAGCAAAACCAATTATGGGAAATTTACCTGCATCTCGAATTAGTCAAATGTAATTTTGCTGTATGTGAAGTTGATTATGGTGGTTTATTTTTGTTAAAAGACAGAAAAGGTAGAGGTTGTAAAAAATATAAAGCATACATGTCATTGTTTGTTTGTTTTACAACATAAGCAGTACACCTAGAATTGGTCACAGATTTAACAAAAGACGCATTCATAGCTGCTCTCCGACGTTTTATCGCGAGACGTGGATATCCAATTGAAATTAATTCTGACAACGGTACTAATTTTGTTGGGGCAAATAATGAATTAAACGATTTGGCTAAATTTATTAAAGACAACACAACAGATTTAGAAAATAGTTTTAACGGGATCGGTATAAATTGGAAATTCATTCCACCCTATTCACCTCATATGGGAGGTCTATGGGAAGCAGGAATTCTATCTGCTAAACATCATATCAAACGGGTTGCTGCAAACATGTTGCTTACATACGGGGAATTTATAACATTATTGAATCAAATAGAAGCAGTATTAAATTCCCGACCACTTACACAATTATCCACTGATCCAAATGACCCAACTCCCTTGACACCTTCACACTTTTTAATTGGGCAGCCAGCTACTGCAATTCCCTACCCAGATATCAACCATATACCAAAAGGAAGATTGTCCATATATCAGAAAATTCAGCTGCTGACTCAACGTTTTTGGTCACGTTGGGCCAAAGAATACATTTCGGAGCTTCTGCAACGCATGAAATGGAAAACTAAGGCGCAAGATATCTATGTTGGCACCGTTGTTACTATCAAAGAAGTCAGCGTTCCTCCTTCATGTTGGCTGTTGGGTATAGTCGAAGAAGTTCATCCTGGCACCGATGGCGTTGTTAGAGTTGCCACTGTGAAGACCACTAAGGGGCGATTGAAGAGAACAGTTCACAAATTGTGCCCTTTACCGAATTAATATATTTAGTTTAATTTAGATTGTATCATAAATGTAAATGTATTATAATTGTATAGAATCATAATTGTTGAAGACCAACGCCTTCAAGGGCGTAGGCATATGTTAATGCATCATATTATTTATATTTTTCACATTTTTTGAATCGAAATATCTTTGAAAATATCTTAGCATCGTCGTTACTATAAACTAAAAAACAGACAATGTTTGTCAATAATTTTGTACAACAACATATAGTTTGCAAATAAACAGTTTGAATCACATGAAGCATTTACTTTGAGTCACATAAAGAATAATGGTTGAATAGCGCTTTTTTTTCTCTTTTCAACAATGTACTGCAACGTATTTTTGAATAAAATAATTTAATATTAAATCAAATCAAATGCAGGTGAATAACATGTAACAATAAATCAAAATTTATTATAAAGGCGAACTGTCACAATTAAATTAGTACACCTATCTCAGGTATTAAAACAATTAATTGATGTAATTTATTTGTTGAATTTAAGTGGTGAAGTTATTTATTACTTAGGTATGTTATTATTTAAAATTTAAAAATGCCGACTTTCCCAATATTAGAATAATATGATGTTTTGTACATACATCAAATGTTACAAAAACTCCCGCAGGCGTATGCCATCATTAATGGTTGTCACGTGTTATCAGTGCACTCCACAAAACTAAGAAATTGCGAAGGCGAAACTGAAGCAGACTTACCAAATGTCATCCACAAGACAACGTAAGGTAGGGCTCAGTATCCTTTAAAAATTTCTATTAATATCCACCCACTCAAACCCTCAAAATATTCCACATACCACTAAATAACCTTACTTAACTGAAATCAACAACTCAGTAAAATAATATACAGAAGACATCTATCAATCAATAGTTTAAACCTACCAATTAATAAGCACCACTGACTACAGCGGTCAAACTAAAGCCGATAATGTCACAACTCGCTAACATGACAAGACAAAACCAACAACTCACTTTTGCAAACGCCGCGCGAAAGACAGTAGCAGACACATTCCTTACAAAAGAACAAGCGATAATAATGAACTCTATTGATGGACTTGAAATAAAAGACTACGTAATCGGTGTTGGAGGTATAGTAGGCCCAAAGAATATATTATTTGCGTCACGTATTTCAAATAATAAAATATGTATTTACCTCCAATCAAAAGAAACTGTAACAAACATTGTAACAAACCATAAAACAATACAGATAGAAAATAATACCGTACGAAACGTACGGCCTCACAAATTACATCAGATACGGAAATCGCAACCACTAGTAAAAACACTAACACAAACCACAACACCGATACAAATAAAACTAGGGAAAGCACTAACACAGAAACGACAAAACAAACAAGTAAAAAACCAAGATGTAACTCAGCATCTAACACTCTAATTACCGAGTCACTAGAACCACTAAAACATCATATGGAAGCCAACAAAGAAAAATACATCTTAACATTTGAAGAATTAACCGAATTCATTGAAAACACATACGGAAATTCGGACCCGATAAATATAGCACAGACTACACATATTCCCATATAGGGGAAATCAAAAAACTTATCAGCGACCATAATCCCCAGTTCATCTGTATACAGGAAACCCGTCTTAAGAACAATCAATCTGTCACATTACAGAACTATAAACCCTTAAGGAAAGACAGAGTCAACCCAGCCAACGCCAGCGGAGGAGTTGCCATCTTTACAAGAAACGATACATACAGCCAAGAAATAACACTGAACACAATGTTAGAAGCAGTGGCAGTACAAACGTACACCCCCATAAAACTAACAATCTGCTATATTTACATCCCCCCAAACCAGCATCCAAACGAGCAAGAAATAAAAAACTTATTAAACCAACTCCCCAAACAATTCCTGTTAACGGGAGACTTCAACAGCCATAACATCATATGGGGCTCAAATAGAACAGACAGAAAAGGGAAAATTATTGAAAACGTCATCAACGACTTGGACTTGTTCTGTTAAATAACGGAGAACACACACACTTCTGTAGCAGGACAGGAAGCTTTTCTTCCATAGGCCTGACTATCTGTGAACCAAGAATATCATACAACTTTACATGGGAAGTCGAGAAATACTTCAACAGTGGCCACCTCCCAATTATAAAAACTACAGGTGACGATACCAACCCAAAACCACATCCCGCCTACGCAAAGTCGACACTTAAAAAAGCCAACTGGGAATTATTCTCGTCACTCATTCAACCAAGAAAACCTATTACAAAGAATGAAGATATAAACGACATAATAAATAACTTAGTACAAACTATACATAACGCAGCAAATAACGCCATAGGAGAGAAAAAAATCAACACAAGAAAGAAGGTGGTCCCATGGTGGAACTCAGCATGCGAAGAAGCAGTGAAACAAAACAAAAAAGCACTATACAAGTACAGAAAACTTAACACTCCAGAGAACTTAACAAACCTAAAAAGAACTCAAGCAGGACTCAGAAGAACTATCCAGAAGAGCAAAAAGGAATCATGAGAAAACTTTGTATCTACAATCACACCCAATACCGACACCCAAATAATATGGAATAAGATAAGAAAAATAAATGAAAAAAAAAAAAAACCATACAGCAGACAACAATGATAAAATCAGGATCAATTACTGTATCCTAGCCGTAAGAAATAGCAAACGCATTAGCAGATACCTTCGAACAAAACTCGAGCAATAAATGTTATACCAACGAATTCATACAAAACAAAATAGAAACAGAACAACAATATCTAGCAACTGATAGTATAGAAGTACTACAAATTAACAAACCATTCACAATGAACTGAAACACACACTAAAAGACGTTAAAGGAAAGAGCAGCCCAGGACCTGACGGCATCCCATATGAAATGATACAACACCTACCCGAAGAAACACTAAAATACTTACTAGACATATACAACTTTATGTGGGAAAACAACAAATACCCAAACAAATGGCGAGAAGTACTCACAATACCTATCTTAAAATCAGGAAAAGATAAATCAAATTCGCTGAGTTACAGACCAATAGCACTATCAAACTGCTTAAGCAAAATTCTCCAACGAATGGTCAACAAAAGACTAATATGGCACCTAGAGACAAATAACATACTCATAGCCGAACAAAGTGGATTCAGACAAAATCGCTCCACAGTTGACTAAATTATTGCACTCGAACAAGGAGTTGAAAAAAAAACGTTCATAAACTAAACAACATCTAATAGCCATCTTCATTGATATAAAAAAAGCATATGATTCAACCTGGAAACACTACGTATTAAAAAGTCTAGAAGAATATAAGCTACTAGGAAACATCCAAAAATATATTGCAAACTTCCTAAAAAACCGAACATTCCAAGTAAAAACAAATGGTTGTTTATCAGAAAAAAGAAAGCAAGAAAACGGAGTCCCCCAAGGTGAGATACTAAGCGTTACACTTTTTCTGATTGCAATGAACAAAGTAAAACAATATATCCCAAAAAAAAAAGTCGGTGTTGTGGCTCAGTGTGTTAGCGCGCTGTTCACTGCAAGCTGTGACGTTTGAATCTGAGGTTCTCAGGTTCAAGTCTACCGGCCGGCAAGTGTGATTGTCGTAAAAAGGTAAAAACAACATGGCCTTGAATCACACTCGGATGCTAGAGACCAACCACCTCTACATCTTAAAAAAAGTAATCTTGGTTGCCTACGTTTCTCTCTGATGCCGCTCTGATTACATTGGAAACAGAGGCTGTCGCACAGGTTGAGATTCAGATGGCGCTAAGATGAGTGGTTACGAGACAAGTACCGTGGTACTTGAGGCATTGGCCCGCTTCGGGCTGTTGAGCCATTGATGATGATATCCCAAAAAACTTACAATTATCCCTATATGCAGACGACTTAGTAGTATACTATAATAGCAAAAACATCAACACAATCAAAGAAAAGCTACAACAAACGATGGAAAGGTTAAGGGAATGGGCAAGGACTACAGGATTCCAATTCTCAGAAGAAAAAAACAAGAGCTATGCACTTCTGTAAACTCAGAAAGCACCACGAGCATCCAACAATCAAAATCAATAACACTAATATTAAATACGTTAATTCATTCACGTTCTTAGGGCTCACATTTGACACAAAACTAACATGGGGTCCACATATACTAAATCTAAAGAAAGAGTGTAACAAAAAAACAAATATATTAAGAGCCCTCGGTCACTCAAAGTGGGGCGCAAACAGAAAATCGCTACTGAACATATATAAAGCATTAATCAGACCTAAAATATACTACGCCTGCTCAGTTTACTTAACCGCGAAACAATCATAGTTAAAAATACTATCACTCCCAACAACAAACAACATATCCTTTCATAAGTACCCCCCCCCCCCTGGACCATTTCCCCCCAAATATAAACCTAGAATTATCAACAAATAAAAAAAAAATCAAACTCCAGCTGAGCTCTACCAACAACTCTTCCAGTCATTCAAAACGGAAAACACAGAGCACCTTTTCATTTACACTGATGGCACAAAAACCAGAGACATGGCCGGAGCCAGCGTAGTCTTAGAATATAGATTTGAAAAATATCACCTACCACAGTATACGTCCACATTCACTGCAGAAAGCTACGCTTTAAGAAGAGCAACTGAAATAATAAAAGAACAACAACAAAAGAAAAAGTACATAATATGCACGGTCTCATCCAGCGTACTACACTCCCTAACAGGCCATTTACAAAGAACACCTACATCCAAGACATACAAACCAACATCCACATTTCCATATATGACCAAGGAATAGAAGTAACACTAATGTGGATACCGTCTCATGTAGGAATAGATGGAAACGAGAAGGCAGACAAAGCAGCCAAAGACAGTGCAGAATAAGATCCCCGCCAAATACAAATCCCAGCACAAGATCTCAAGAGCTCAGTAAAAGAAAAACTAAATAACATCTGGACAATTAATTGGAAAAATCTAACAAACAACAACTGCGGTTAGTAAAAGAAGACACTCAAGACTGGCCAACACCACACGATATAAAAACCCAAACAGTATTAACGAGACTGAGAATTAGACACACACACAGCTATATATTAAGAAAAACAAAACAAAATTAGTGGCAATAACGCCGAAATCCCTTAAAATTTTCTTTAAAAAAAAAACTCCAGTCTTGCTGCACAAACTTATAACAATAATGTTCCTGAGAGAAGGCAACCCAATTATAAAATATTTAAGAGATTAGATATTAATATGGAACAACATGGAAGTTTAAGAAAACCCAATCGTAACAATATGATAAGATAGATGATGAAGATGAAGTTGAGGATGAAGAGTTCACTTTGGCATGTGTGGCAGTTAATCCCAATATTTCAACTCGCGAAATAGAAGCCCAAGTAAATGTATCCAATTCAAAAGCATCAAAAATTCTGAAAAAACACAAGTTTCGCCACTATAAATTACACATTGCTCAGGTTTTACGACCTAATGATCATATGCGGAGATCAATATTTTACAGATGGTTCATTAATCAAACAACACAAAACGATGGTTTTATAAATTGCGTTCTATGGACTGACGAATCTTACTTTTCAAATTGTGGCTTATTCAATCGAAATAACGAGCATTATTGGGCACAGGAAAATCCACACGCACTTATTCCACGGCGAAATCAAATTCGATTCGCTTTTAATGTTTTTTGTGGCATACTGGGAAATCGTTTAGTTGGTCCCATAATATTTTATGGAAATTTAACAGCACAAAGGTATTTAGAAATTCTTCGCTGAAAGATTTACTTGATTTACCTTTGGCACAAAATGTTAGAATATGGTACCAACTAGATGGCGCTCCAGCACACAATGCTAGAAATGTTGTTAATTATTTAAATCATCGTTTTAACAATAGAATCATAGCAACTAACACACCCGTTTCATGGCCTTCAAGATCACCAGACTTAACGCCGCTTGATTTTTATTTATGGGGCACTGTAAAAGATAAAGTGTATGGAAGTAATAACATCTACAATAATGTAGAAGAATTACGTGAAGCAATGGTGAATACATTCAATAGTATTAATCGAAATACATTGCGAACAGTAACTGGCAGTATTGTTAAACGTTGTCGATTATGTCTAGTTAATAATATACAGAATTTTGAGCATTTGTTATAATTTATTGTCTTAATGATAGTTGTTTTGTATTTGATTTAATTGTTTTCAAAATAAAATTCCTTGATTTGATTTAATATTAAAATAATTAATACCTTAAAATTTTTTTATTCAAAAATACGTTGCAATAAATCGTTGAAAAGAGAAAAAAAAACGCTATTCAACCATGTAAAAATCCAATATGGCGCCCATTTAAAATAAGGAAGTTACTATTAATATCTTGGAAACTGCCATCTTGAATTTTATTTTGGCATTATTTTAAAATTTCCCTCATTAAATAATGTAACTTTTATATGAAACATTTTTTTAATATCTTTTATAATTACGGAGTAATTTGACTTTTAAAATAGCGATTTTCAGTTTTTTTGAATAACTTTCAAACTGTTTGGAATTTTAAATGTTTCTCAACGGAATCTAAATAAGCCCTAAAAACTGCACAACATTGCCTATTTAACCCACCTAGTAGCTCCTATAGTTTCCGAGATCCCAATGGTGACCCAATCTATTTGGGACACCCTGTATACTTTACAACAGTCAACTGTTAATGAATTATTACCAATGACTTTTTTTTTAGTTTAGGCGAGCAGTTATGTGCTGATGCCACTTCATATTATTATTATAAAGTTAACACGAAATGATCCTGCATGTATAGATTAATATTGCAATGCCTTACAGATGTATTAAAATAATAATCTATTATTCTATCTATTATATCTATTTGTCATACGTATTTAAGGAGCATAATTATGAATTACTTGAGAACTTTCAAAAATTATCAAATCTATAAATTCAAAAGGCGAGATATTACCTGCATTGTAGATATACATGCCCCAATTTCTTTTTTTTGTCATCAAAATACGTCGATTTCCAACTTTGGGGAATTGTAATAATTGCAGTCCATGCATCATCAACATAGGCTGAAATATAAAGTACAAAAATGCAATACTTTTTGGACCATAAAGGATCAAATTGACACATTCTTTTAATAATATCTTGATTTTGATTCGCAACATTTCGTCTATACAGAACGCACTAACAAAACATTACATTTGGGCGACAATTCCTACTCTAATATGTGAAAGTGTTTGTATGGAACGGATTTCATTTACAGATTGAACGTATATTGATATGTATTAATACAAATTGTTGATTAGTAAATTGGAAACACAATAACAAATAAATATTTGATGACAGTTTGGCTTGTAATATATATATATATATATATATATATATATATATATATATATATATATATATATAAGTACTTCAAAATACTCGTCGAATAGTGTGAAAATACTTTATTTCTATTTTACTTCTACACGTCATTCATTTTGTTTTTCTAATACAACAATATTATTATTATTATTATTATTATTACTATGGTTACTATAACATTTAACTTGATAAAATTAACATATTTATAACAATAGTAACCGTCGCGTTACCCTAAGGAAATTTAGTTTGTAGAATTTTTTATTTTAATCGAAGTATACTGCGTCAAACATATATCACTTCACAGCAGTATCACCTTAATTTGCAATAAATTATATAGACCCCTTACAAAATTATCCATATGTGAGAATATATAGTATTACTTTCAAAATTTGTATTAGTTGTTGGTTCTTAAATTTATAATGATCATGTAAAAACTCGTATATTGTTCATGACAACATTTATATATATACCTGTGTTTGAACAGATAATTTTGTGGTTGTGAATTTCTTAGTCTTATTTTTTGTATTATAATGTAGTGTACTAGTTAATAGTGCAAAAAAGAAAACGTGAATTAAGAAAAGTGGAGATAGGCCAAATTGTGCTTTTGAAGAATGAAAGAATTTACATACATGGAATAGGCAAACAATTTAATTTTTGTTGATGTGCGGTATGAAATACTTTACTTCGATTCGAAGAGACTGCAAGTGAACCTAGAAGCGGTAGAAAAAAATTATTTATAAGACAAGATAGACTTTTGGAACGTATGTCTCTTCAAAACCGTAGGCTGATATCTTAGGAAATATTTAGTCAGCTGAGTTAGCAGTAAAATTATATATATAATATTTTTTTATATTTTTAGGGACAGTGATTTGACGACTGGTAACCGCTTTTTACGCTTAAAAAATGTAGGTATTTCAAACTATCAAACAATAGTTATTTTACTTTACAAGTAGGCACAGTAAGGAATTACCCACGAGAGAAATTTTAGCACACGAAGCCGGAGGCTAAGTGTGATATATATATATATATATATATATATATATATATATATATATATATATATATATATATATATATATATATATATATATATACAGGGTGTAAATCAAAAAGCGGGCCATAGGCGTTTAACATGGGAAATCAGTTTTTCCGTGCGCAAAAGTTCCCAAATGGTTTTAGACGAAAATGGTTCAAATAAAAATTGAAGAGAATTTAATTCTGCATCTAAATCACTAATCAGATTTTATTTTACAATATAGAAATAAAGGGCCTAATTTTTATGGCATATGGATTGCTATGATAAGCTTAAACCATTTGGTATATGTATAAATGGATGTATAGATGGATTTTCAAGAAAAATTATATGGTTAAACGTGGGACTAATAGTAATAATCCACGGATAATAACATCACATTATATTGAAACTATAAAATATTTAGGAGGTTGCCCAAATACAGTTCGTGCTGATTTAGGTACAGAAAATGGAATCGTTGAAAAAATTCAAAAACATTTAAGAATTAACCACAGTAATAACGAAACTTCTCATGGATTGCCAGCATTTTTATATGGATCGAGCCCAGCAAATCAGCGAATTGAATCTTGGTGGTCAATGTTGCGTAAACACCATAGTCAATATTGGTTAAATGTATTTCACCAATTAAAAGATGAAGGGTTATTTTCTGGTTCTCAATTGGATAAAACACTTATTCAAATGTGTTTTATCAATATAATTCAAGTATGTTTGTCATATTTTTAAATATCTTTGTAATAATTTGCAGTATTTTTGAACAAAAAAGCTTTTAAAATATTGTGGCCGAAAATGCGTTATTTTGCATGTACAGCTTGATGAGTGGTGACTGACTCAGCCGGTCATAGGCATTTTACGTGTTAGATAATACTTGTGCAATATCATGCTTCCCTATTCATTTCTCTTTAAAATGATTGGGGAAGCAGAAAATTGTACAAACATTATTTAACATGTAAAACGGCTATGACTACTAGCTGAGTCATTCACAAGCCTGTATTTGAATTTAGTAATTTTTAATTTATCATATAACAATACGAGGGGCACTGCCAAAGTTCGCAGAAAATGTAAAACAAAACACAAATTACTTTATGTAAATCGCTTTATTGCTTCTCAAAATATTCTCCTTTAAAATCTATACACTTTTGCATCCGACGAAACCAATCTTCAAAACAATTTTGCCACTCTGAGCGAGGTACCTTCAAAATAAGTGATTTACTACATGTGGTTTCATTTATTGGAGTTTGAGCCATTGGCTCCCTTGTTCCGAAATCATTGTTTAAGTGTTTATGATACGGGCTGCTATAGCCCTTCCGGTTTAATCCGGATGGCAGTCAGTGGTGATAATTTCTCTATGTGTCACTGAGAAAATGTTTCGGGCGCCGAACCCTGTACGGTGCCATCTCGTCGTAGTCGACTGACTGTCGTACGAGAATGTTTTCATGCACACTCATACCACCAAAAACTTTGGTGGCTTGTGTGAGCATGAATTCACGGACTGTTGTGACCTTTAGGTCGCGGTGAATCGTGGCGTTTCGGACGTACCAAGGAGCGTTAGTGATTAACCTCAGGGCTCGGTTTTGAAAAACCTGGAGCTTTTTCACCTGCCGTGGAGCAGCGCAGCCCCATGCTGGTGCCGCGTACAGCAGTTGAGGTCTGATGATGGTCTTGTAGACCCTCAACTTATTAGCGAGCGATAGTTCGCTCTTTCGTCCGATCAGCGGCAACAGCTGCATCATGGTTCGCTTCGCTTTCTGCACGGCAGATTGAATGTGGCTATGGAAATTAGCCCGTTTGTCTATGATTGCTCCAAGGTACGTCACCTTGTCGCGCCAGGGTATCGGACGCCCAAACATCACTAGACTGCCATGCGGTTTGCGCCGCCTCCTGGTGATGAGGATGGCAGTGCTCTTGTCCGGATTCACAGCTACCCTCCACTTGATGCACCAGCGCTCCACAGCATTGACTGCTTGTTGGAGTCGCTTTGTCACAAGTTTCGGGCTGTGGCTCTGGCTAAGCAAGGCCGTATCATCTGCGTATTGCGCAAGGCTAGTGTTGTCCTCCATCTTCGGCATGTCACTGACGAAGATGTTGAAGAGGAGTGGTGAGATCACCGAACCTTGCGCTACGCCCGCTGTCGCTGTTTTTTCGTTGGAGAGCGCTCCGTCAAACCTAACCCGAAACTTCCTCCGACTGAGGTATGATTCGATAAGTTGCACCAAGTACAGAGGGTACTTGTGCTGCAGCAGCTTCGCTAGAAGCCCTCTGTGCCACACTTTATCAAACGCTTTGGCTACGTCCAAGAACACGCCACCGGTGGCCATCTTCTTGTTGAGCCCACTCGTAGCATATTCCACGACTCGCACTAGTTGGTGCGTGGTGGAATGCTTATCCCTAAAGCCGAATTGTTCCGTAGGAATTATATTGTTGTCGACCGTGTGCTGCAGAAGCAGCTCATGAAGAACCTTCTCGGCCACTTTGGCCAGCAGGTTCAACAGGCTGATTGGTCTGTGATTCTCCGGAAACTTGGCATCTTTGCCTGGCTTCGGGATGGTGATAACAGTGGCTTGTTTCCAAGAAGATGGAAAGTGTCTCAGACGTAGTGTAGCATTGATTATGTTTGTCAGTGCGACAACAGCTCTGGGTGGCAGAGCTCTAAGCGCAGCGCCTGGAATCCCGTCAGGGCCAGGCGCTTTGCGGATTTTAGTCTGCTGCAGCAAGTGTGCAACTTTCTTGGGCGTGGTAAATTTTATCGGCGAGTGCTGGGTTTCTCGCATTTTCCTGGCAACTTTACGATTTGTGCTGATGATGAAGTCAAGATCAGCGTGTTCGTAGTTGGGCGAACATTGGCGCTCGAGGCTCTCTGCAATAGCTTCGGCTTTATCTGAAGCCGTATATGAGAAAAAGTGGGTGTTCCCGTAACCAATTTAAAAGTTTCCCACCACCCAACTGGTCCGGGGGGGCGGGCGGGGGCGAAAATTTTGATGTCACTGAATTCCGTTTTTCACGTAGAATGCGAATCTGCAAAAAAAATTTGGGGTTCCCATTTAAGATTTCAAACTTACCCCCGCCCCACCCCACCAGGGTTGGGGCGGGGGGGTTGAATTTGGTGTCATGGGATGTCCCCCTCGAAATATTCTAGTCGTGTTTTTTGGATTTTTCATCCGATGCTTCGTTTCCGAGATATTCCTGAACGCAACTTAAAATGGCCCACCCTGTATATAAAATTCTTATTTTTAGTATACAGTTTTTTTCTGTTTATATTTCAACTCTGCCATGGCTTCTTCTACACCCGACGTAGATATCGAAATCCAACCTCGTGAAGATGTTTCAATGAAATTTTTAAAACCGAAATTCAGAGTACTGGAAAACATCGTGGTAAGGAAACCGGAGTCAGTATATTGTGTTAATAACTTGAACCTCCCTGAAGACGATACTCAACAAACATTGGACACAGTTTCTCAAATCACTTCAGGCGCTTCTGAGGATGATGAACAAGTATCGCGTCCAAAGAAACGTTGTGTGAGACGCATTTCTACACCAGGCAGTGAATTAAGTGAACCGTACGGGCAATCGTTCGTACTATCCGATGAAGATGTCGAAGAAATGGAAGAAGACCTAGTGCCTGATGACGTTGAAAATGAGCTATTTAACAATAGATACTTGAACCTGCTGCTAGGTTCAGCGGAAGTTACTAGCTACGCACTTCCTCATAATAAATGTATTCGAGACAATAACGATCGCCTTCTCGATGTGTTCACGCTGCCTTTGAGCACAAAAAATAGAGTTTTTATAGCTGTAGGTGTTGATCCCAACCCCATTATGCGAGTTGTAGTGAGAATCGTGGGTGATGTTATTAAAAAAAATATGTGGACATATGCGACTTTGGAATATTTATAAATTATTTAAAAAGCGTGGAAATAAAGAAAGATTGCAATTTGAGGGAAATGATCGAGTATTCAGATTAGGTGAATTAGATTTAAGTTTAATACCTGGTGACCAATTAAAATGTAAATATATGAAACAGTGTTTAGTTTTGAATAAAGAAATTATTTTTAATATAATTAGATTAGAACATATAGTTAAGCGGTATGTAGTTGATTATAATGTAAAATATACTGATTTAAATATGGAATATAAAAAATTTGTACAAGATGTAGTAATTAATAGTTTAAGATATAGCTTAAGTATAGAAGATAGTTTATATGAATGTATTTACATCAAAAATGTATGTTTTGAAAATATTTTAAATGATTTATACATTTACTATAAAAACAAGATGATGAAAGATGTAGAATGTGTACAACAATTTATATTGGAAAACCAAAAATATATTATTTAAAAGTCATTATGTTTTAATGTCCTAATATATTTCTTAGAATAGGTAAAATTCTAAGCGAAAGTTGTTTACAGTAGACACTAATTAGGTAGGTGTTAAACCCTTGTTAAAGAGTGCTATATATAGATGCAAATAGAAAATTTTGTTAGTATTCTCACCTCTCTCAGTCGTGTGAATAACTATGGAGCAAGAAAAGTTTGATAACTTTTTTCGTATCTGCAAAGAAATTATCGACTCTTCTCTATCAACGAATGTTACTCAACGAGCAGAAGATAATGTAGAGCAAGTAAATTTTGAAAACTTTTTTCGCATCTGTGAAGAAATCATTGACGTTTCTTTATCATCCAGTGATTATCAGCGAGAAGAAGATGCATGTGATAATAGTTTACAAACCGGCCGTGGTGAAGTTTTAAAAAATGCACGTTTCAATATTATATCCGATATAGAGAATCATGTAAAACATTTCAATTTGACTGGGCGAAGAATTTCATTTATGCTAAATGATCCGTCAGAAGAAGAAACCTCAGTAACCTGGTTCTACGAAGGTGTTAAAAGTGTTGTGGAATATGCTGTTGAAAATGCTAATCCGTCTGATTATGTTGGATTTGTTTTCCGCACGCCGAGGCTAGAAAATGAACCAGGCTGGTTAAGTTTCAGACGTGTTGATCAGCTGCATATTGATGTTGTTTGGGAAGCTTTGGAAAAAATTCTTCAAAGTAATAAAGAAATTTTTTCTGATGGTCAATTCGTTGTAGAAATGACTAAGGTATCCACACCTTCAGGATGCGGGTTCCTAAAAGGGCATGGTCTTTCTTACGCCGAATTTTGTAGTAAAAAAAGAGGTGTAATAGATATAATTAACAAAGAGATTTTGTGTTTACCTCGTGCACTTGTTGTAGCAGAATCGTTGCTAAAAAATGAAGCGTGTTTTAAGGATCTGGTGAGTGACAAACATGGAATACAAACTTCCAGAACGCACGCATTAATGTTAAATGCTTGAGTGAATATAAATAGAAATGGAGCTGGTATTCTTGAACTTACAGAATTCCAACGCTATTTTACTCAATATAACATATGTGTATATGAGTACAATGGCAAAGGAAGTGTAATATTTGAAGGTGCAAAAGGAAAAAATCTTCCAAGACTGAATCTTTTGTATCATCAAAATCATTACACTGTAATTAAAAGTTTAACAGCAACATTCTCTTGAAAATATTTTTGCGAACGGTGTCATGTCCCTTATCGTGTAAAGACCCGTCATTCCTGTAAAAATATCTGTTCTTACTGTAAACAGTCTCCTGCGTGCTTACCCACTCGAAAAATGACAGACTGTGATAGTTGTAACAGAAAATTCAGAGGACAAAAATGCTACAATCATCATAAGATTACAGTATGTGAGAAAATTAAAAAATGTTCCCAGTGCCTTAAAGTGTATCAAGTTAAGGAAAACAGACAGCATATTTGTGGTGAAACATATTGTAAAATGTGTGAAAATTATAAAAACCCCGGACATTTGTGCTACATTTTAAAAGACACTTCTCAATTAAAAGAAAATAATTTGTTCATATATTATGACTTTGAAACTCGGCAGGAAAAAAGTGTAGGTGAACATGAATACGAACATGAAGTTAATCTATGTGTAGTGCAACAATCGTGTTCTATTTGTTGCAACATAACCGATATAAAACAACTATGTAACAAGTGTGGTATTCGCGAACATATCTTTATTAACGAGCCTGTTAAAAATTTTTAAGTTATGTATTACTACCTCGTACTCCTTTTTCTTCAGTTATATGCATAGCACATAACGCCAGATCTTTCGATTGTCAATTTATTTTGAAATATTTAGTAGAGGAACAAAATGTTAAACCAAATTTAATTTTGAATGGTTCAAAAATAATGATGATGAAAATTAACAACATAAAATTTATAGACTCTATTAATTACCTTCCAATGTCTTTAGCTGCTTTACCAAAAGCATTAGATTTACCGCCTTCCTTAAAAAAAGGGTATTTTCCCCATTTTTTAAATACAGAACAAAATTTAAATTATATCGGACCGTTACCTCCTGCTAAATATTATGGTGTTGATACTATGTCTATTTCTGCAAGAAAAAGATTTTTGGATGGGTACAATAAACAGGATGAAGGAAATGCCGTATTCAATATGGAGAAAGAGATTATTGAGTATTGCAAGTCCGATGTCGATATTTTGCGTCTCGCGTGTGAAAAGTTTCGCGCAACTTTTATTCAAGATTGCAAGGTATGTCCTTTCTCTGAAGCAGTAACTATTGCCTCTGCATGTAACCGTGTTTTCCGACGCATATTTTTAAAATCAAACACAATCGGTATTATACCACAAAAAGGGTATAGATTAAAAGATAATCAATCTAAAATTGCTTTAATGTGGCTGATACATCAGGAAAACGTACGGGGAATCCAAATTCAACATGCAGGAAATAGTACAGAAGCTGTTATTGAAAATAAATTTAAAGTTGACGGTTACTACGCACCAGCTAAATTAGTTTTCGAATTTTTGGGTTGTTTTTGGCACGGTTGTGTTTTATGTTATAGAACCAATAGAGACAAAGAACTTTTTAACAGTAGTAAAGAAACTTTAGAACTTAGATACCAGAGAACCATAGAAAAATTAGACAAAATTCAAAATTTAGGGTACACTGTTATAAACATTTGGGAATGTGAATTTAGAAAAAAATTAAAAGACGATAAAAATTTAAATATGTTGCTTAGTAACCATGACACTTTAAATAATTTACCTTTGCAAGCGCGTGATGCATTTTTCGGTGGACGGACGGGCAATACCATGTTGTACAAAAACGGCGTTTTGCATGCTTTTGCATGCTTAAAACAGCAATTTTATCTTGATTTCACCATCATTAGCCATTATACACGACAGAAATATGAATATGACAGTTTAAATACTTGAAAACAGCATATTGTATGTTTTTACAAGCTGAAAACAGCTATTTTATCTTGATTTTGCAAACATAAGCCATTACACACGACATATACATGAATATGACAGTTTAAATATTTGAAAACGGTGTTTTGTATGCTTTTGCATGCTTAAAACAGCAATTTTATCTCGATTTCACCAACATTAGCCATTATACACGACAGAAACATGAATATGACAGTTTAAATACTTGAATAC